>SSNS01000759.1:125398-173960 GCA_006937985.1 Aphyosemion australe | reverse complement strand
CCCCCCCCGCCCCGCTGTCACGGAGACCGACAGGACTGACGCTTCGCTCCAGCAGCACCTCCCGTTCTCATGCTTTCTTCTATTTTAAATTCCAAAACTTGACAGGATGTGCAGACAGACCCGTGAATCCCTCTGTCAGCGCTTGTCATCAGGAACGTCCTGACACGACGCTCACCTCCGCTGATCAGTGACGTAGGAGGCGGATTTAATGCGACATGACCGTTCAGACTAGTCGCTTTCAAAAACTTCGCATATGTGTCAGAATCAGTACTACATAGAGTGCGGTGTGAATACACCATCGTCTTTATTAACTATTTAAATCTCCTATACGTTTAATTAGGGTAACAAACAAACAGGATGACATAAAGGCGTTGACTGCTCACAGACCGGAGTTTTTCTTTTGTTAATGATTGTAATGTGTATCCAAAAGATGAACAACAATGCATGGCTCAGTCAGTGTTTATGTCCTGAAAATCAGTTTGTCAAAAAAGCTGTTCTAACTAGAGGTTCTAGTCTGGATAACTAGCAGGTTTACAAAAATTATATGAACAAAAACACATTTTGATTAAATAAAAGTGCATTAAAAACATGTTATGATAGTAATACAATAGGAATTCGGTTCATTTTTCTAATATACAGCACTGATTCACAAAAGATGTCATCTCAAAGTACTTTACAGGAAAATTAATGTTTTTATTGGTAAATTTAGTCTAAATTAAATTTTTGTTTGGTACCGAAATTGGTACCGAGAACCGTGGATTTTCACTGGTACCGGTACCGAATACTGAAATTCTGGTACCGTGACAACACTACATTCATGTGGTCATTTCTTGAATGTGCCACAGCGCCCCCTACATCAATTTCAAACCTTAATAACTTCTACAAACAAGTTCACAATCGTACCAAACTTTCTGTGTCATCACACAAACACTGCCTACACATTCATGTGGTCATTTCTTGAATCTGCAACAGCGCCCCCTACATCCAATTCAACTTTAATAACTTCTACAAACAAGGTCACAACGGTACCAAATTTCATATGTGTCATCACACTAACACTGCCTACACATTCATGTGGTCATTTCTTGAATCTGCAACAGCGCCCCTACATCCATTTCAAACTTTAATAACTTCTACAAACAAGGTCACAACTGTACCAAATTTGATACGTGTCATCACACTAACACTGACTACACATTCATGTGGTAATTTCTTGAATCTGCAACAGCGCCCCCTACATCCATTTCAAACTTTAATAACTTCTACAAACAAGGTCACAACTGTACCAAATTTGATATGTGTCATCACCCAAAAAAGGAAGCAGCTATAACATCTGTTTAAAAGCTTGGCTTTTCACACAATTTTAAACACCGGTACTGGGAGCTCAGCAGAGCACTAATGACTGTTTTAGAAGATCACTCATTACACCACCTACTTGTGACATGCACAGTTTATTAGCAAGCTTATAGGACAAGTTGAGGAGGGGTTGAGATGCTGATGATGTGGTGGTGCACACTGGTCTATGACACACAGCCACCACCTTGCGCCAGGGGGCAGGCCCCTTTTAAAATTTCTTCAGGAATTTTCTAGTTATTCTTATTCTTCCGTATACATTAATACAGCCCAAACCGCAGCGTGCACCCCTACAAATCTTACATCAAAACGACCGGCTCAGTCGGGGGAGGTGTGCTATTACTTTTCTTAGCGTTTCGAGTTACCATGGCAACGGTGTTAGCAAAAAATTGCGCAAAACCTTCCCCCTCATTACGTTTGAACCGAAATGTGCAGCCCTACAAATCTTACATCAAATCGACCGGCTCGTTCGGGGGAAGGTGTGCTATTACTTTTCTTTGCGTTTTGTGTTACCATGACAACGTTATTAGCAAAAAATGCTGCGCACAAACGCCCCCTTCAGTACGTTTGGTTGTAATTTCTACAAACAAGTTCACAACCGTACCAAACTTGCTATGTGTCATCGCACAAACACTGCCTACACATTCATGTGGTCATTTAGTGAAACTGCCACAGCGCCCCCTACATCATTTTTTTCAAACCTTAATAACTTCTACAAACAAGTTCACAACTGTACCAAACTTGCTATGTGTCATCATACAAACACTGCCTACACATTCATGTGGTCATTTCTTGAATGTGCCACAGCGCCCCCTACATCCATTTCAAACCTTAATAACTTCTACAAACAAGTTCACATTCATACCAAATTTGATATGTGTCATCACACAAACACTGCCTACACATTCATGTGGTCATTTCTTGAATGTGCCACAGCGCCCCCTATATCCATTTCAAACCTTAATAACTTCTACAAACAAGGTCACAACTGTACCAAACTTGCTATGTGTCATCACAGAAACACTGCCTACACATTCATGTGGTCATTTGTTGAATGTGCCACAGCGCCCCCTATATCCATTTCAAACCTTAATAACTTCTACAAACAGAGCACTACTGATCACTCATTACACCACCTACAGGTGACATGCAGTTTATTAGCAAGCTTATAGGACAAGTTGAGGAGGGGTTGACATGCTGATGATGTGGTGGTGCACATTGGTCTATGACACAAGGCCACCACCTTGCGCCATGGGGCAGGCCCCTTTTAAAATTTCTTCAGGAATTTTCTAGTTATTCTTATTCTTCCGTATACATTAATACAGCCCAAACCGCAGCGTGCACCCCCACAAATCTTACATCAAAACGACCGGCTCGGTCGCGGGGAGTGTGCTATTACTTTTCTTAGCGTTTTGAGTTACCATGGCAACGGTATTAGCAAAAAACTGCGCAAAAACTTCCCCCTCAATACCTTTAAACATCCATTTCAAACTTTATTAACTCCTACAATCAAGGTCACAACCGTACCAAATTTGATATGTGTCATCACACAAACACTGACTACACATTCATGTGGTCATTTGTTGAAATTACTTTAGCTCCGCCCCTTTAGAGACGGTTTCCTCTAAATAAAACACGCAATATCTGATTCTCACACAACTTCACAGAAATGATGTTTGTACACATAAGAACTGCTCAAAAGGATTTTTTTCGTATTTAGAAACAGCGCCCCCTAGATTTTTACAACCAGCTATATCTCCATAATGCAACATCAGATCCACACCAAATTTTGTGTGCTTTGTTGTGGGTCACTGTTTAACACATCGGTTTGGTTACTGTACACCCCCCACCCCCAAAAAAGGAAGCAGCTAAAACATCTGTTTAAAAGCTTGGCTTTTCACACAATTTTAAACACCGGTACTGGGAGCTCAGCAGAGCACTAATGACTGTTTTAGAAGATCACTCATTACACCACCTGCTGGTGACATGCACAGTTTATTAGCAAGCTTATAGAACAAGTTGAGGAGGGGTTGAGATGCTGATGATGTGGTGGTGCACATTGGTCTATGACACTCGGCCACCACCTTGCGCCACGGGCCAGGCCCCTTTTAAAATTTCTTCAGGAATTTTCTAGTTTTCCACTATCAACATCCCATTTTAAAATTACCATACTCTTTTGCAAATTTTCTTCATAATTTAGAAACTAAATGATATTTATTCTAAAATGTCAACAAATCTCTAATAGTAAATTTTTTAGTAAGTAAGTAAATTTTATTTGTATAGCACTTATCACAGAAAAAGAATCACAAAGTGCTTCACAAAGATCAACAAAATAAAAGATAAAGTCATCATAAAATGATCTTAAAACAAAACAACAGAATATCATAAAATCATTAAAAATCAGAAAACAAAAAGTCATAAAATTATAAAAATGATAAAGCAAATGAAAGATGATTATAAATACAAGTTAGAAAAAACAACAACGAATAAAACATAAAAGATTTAAGTAAAAGCAGTTAGGGAAGAGAAAAAAAACATTACTGACTTTAATCTCTGAAAAAAGTCAGATCTAATCTTAGAATTCTGACTTTTTCCTCAAAATTTTGAGACTAAGTCATCAAATTAACTCCTCTCAGTATTTCTGTGATGTTAGCTTAAGACAACACAACCCCAGCACCTCATCTGTGGGTTTTAGCATGAACCTGAACAATTACTGGGACACCTGCTTTTGCCCAACATGTTTTATGACTCAGACTTTCTGCACGTTTCATATCGGACTCGTCCCCCTGACATGGAGAAATGACCCTGAGAAACATCACAAGACTCTGTCAGAGTATCTCTGAACAGCCACAAGTCTTTATTCTAACAGCATGTTCTTCACCACGCTCGCTCATCTCACCTGCACCTGCCGTGCTCACTGACGTTTGTTTTTGTTCGGGTGGGTCGTGAGCGCACTCCATGCGCGCTGCTCCGGACCTGCCTTAAAGCCTGTTTTGACAGCCACGGCTTTCTCCACAGTTTATGCAAGATTTAAACTCAAAACGGGAGACTGTCAGCAATGCGGAACAGAGTCTCAGTTTGCGGGACGAGTGATGAAAATGCGGGAGTCCTGCACAAAGCAGAACAGCCTGTCACCCCTCCGGCGTCCGTCGGCGCAGACCGGAGCGCCGGGGAGGGAGGGGGGAGTGAAATCAGGCTGGGGCGGCACAAAATTAGCTGGGGGTGGCCGCCACACAAATTTGAACGCAGGAAAAACCCTGGCTTTTTAAAGACACTAAATAATGGACTGTATGGTAGTACAGTCGGACACACTGATGCATTCCAGCAAAAAGGTTGCAGGTTTAATAGCCAGTGGCAGCCATTCTGCATGGAGTTAACCTGTTCTCCCCATGCACAGACCAAAACGTGCATGCTAGGTGAACTGACTCTGAGCCCTATAGTGAATCCAGACCTGCTGGGAATGTTTTCCATGGATTTGGGCACATGGTAGAAGAGGAAGCAATCGGTGTGAGTGATTAACATGCTGTAGAGCAGGGGTCTCCAACATGTCGCTCTACCAATAGCTTGCGACACACTTGACAGTCGCTCGCCTGGAAGCAACCAGCGAGCAATCCTGCTTGACTTGTAATTAATGAGGAACAGCTTTAAAATTTAATGGCAGGCCGTCCTCGTTTTCTGTAATATCTAATCTAAAATCAGGATTTTGTGGAAGTAAAATAAAAATCTGATTATTGCACAAATCTTTAGGCAAACGCGTTCTACTGGAAATACGCAGATTAATTGCGGGGGTTAACCCAGCCTGGATCCCCGTTTCTGTCAACTTTGATGTCAGCGGCTGCAGCTGGAGCGATGATGGACGGAGATACGCTTCTGAAGAAAATGGGGTGACGTTGGTTCTACTGGTTTGGGTTTCTGGAGTCTGATGAGCTGATAAACATCCTCAGTAAAATATTCTGGGCGACAGTAAAGTCCTATCTGCGGTAATAGCTCGTTAACACAAATTAAATGACGTTTGTTTATTAACACATGATGAACACACGTTTCCAAACTCTCTGGACATCTCCTGTGATTTAGTTTCAACAAATTTCCCTCAATTGTTTCTGCTGATTGTCCCGTTTAGGAATAAAACACAATCGTCAAGCCGCGCGCTCTCCGTGAGAGAGAGAGCGCCGCAGATCATTCATCTGACCCATGATCAGCTGATGAAGAGGCAGAGGAAAAGGACAAACCTCCAACCTTACGTTAATTTTGTCAACAAAAAAATGTAGCAAAGCATAATTTAAAGGCAGGGTCCGTAAGATGGCGTTGTGAGGGGGAGGAGATTTTAAAGTTCGAAAGGCAGTTGCTCACTCCCCCGCCCTTCCCAAAAGAGCCGAAAGTCACGCCTCCTAACATGCACGCGCAGTAAAGCCGAGTCAACAGAGAGCGTCGCTACTTTGAGCCAGAGCTGAGCTAGCTTTAGCAATGGAGCTTTCTAAGGTAAGGATGTTGTTTCCAACCAAAACTTGAGCTATTTACTGTTAACAAAAGGCAATTTATAGAGAATATCTATGAATTTATGTTTTAAAAAGACCAGTTGACATAATCTATATTATAAATAAACCTACTACTATCAAATTGTTAGCATTCTGAGTCACTAGCATATTATTAGCCTATCTTAGCATTAGCTGTATGGACTAGTTTACATTTTATACTGATATGTCATTCAAGAAGGGATAAATGTACATCATGGCATAGGAATTATTCAGGCACAACTCATGAGTAAACACCACGTTCTGTGTAGTCCTCCTATAATCCTGTTGGTACCAGAGGTTTACTGGTTACTTTGTGTGGTTGGTGCTGGGTTACAGTACTGGTTTAGGCCTCATTTGGACTAGGTGTAAACCTGATCTAAATGTCTTTGTGTGTCAAATATAATTTACTATGCATGAATATTGTTTTACATTTATATAATTTTATTCTAACACTATTTAGAGCTCAGTGATAGAGGAGTCAGCTGATGAAGAGTTTGAACCTCCTGTCACCTCATCAAGCAGACGTGGTTCAAAACGAAGCCACCCATCAGCCTTTTGAGGTTGTGGTGCAGCAGCTGTGAACCTTGGAGAGAAAGATTTACCTCGAGTTCAGAATATTGGATCAGAACACATAGCTTGAATGGGTAAGCACAATAATATTACAACAAAAATAATACTCAATACTGTTGTAACAGATCTTTCACTTTTATAGCAACGCCTACAGAACCAGAACCCTGAGCAGGCGAACGACGAGCTGGACGAAGACGCTGGTGTAGTTTGATGTCCTTACCCTCTGGTCCTCGTGGAACAACTTCTTAATGATCAAATCAAACTTCTTGGTCTGTATGTTTCTGCTAGAGACGCCAACTGATTTAGAAAAGGAACGCTGCCAGTAGTCTGCCCAGAACTGCATGCAACTGTCCCACACATGGAGTTTATACTTTAAACTGGGTTCTTCGCCTGGCCAGGACACCGTGGAGCTGCATCTTACAGACAACATGTAGCATGACAAACCTGAGGGAGGCTACAGAGTAGTTATTCCAAGCTGTGTAGTCTGAGGATGAGGGAAAAATTCCCTGACCACAATGGGAATTATGCTGGATTTATTCCAAGAAGATTTTAAGCAATAATTGCATCTAATTAGTAGTTTACATTATTGTTTGTTTCATTTGACTAATCTAACGTTTTCTAACTAATCTATCTTTTACTGTGATGTGCTCAGTGTTTTATAATAAAGTGTTATAAAGCATAACTCCTCTGTGTTACATTTGTAAACTACTGTAAATGTTAAACTCCTTTTGTATGACAACAGAATCTTCTCAACATCCACCTCAAACATTTTACATACATCTCTAAATAATTAGTCCAAATTTTACCAAAAGCAATCTTTATTTTCAAAATAAGTGCACACAGTAAAAACAGACAATATATTTTACCATCTCCATAAGTCTGTTGATGTTCTAACAGTTTATGTGTTGATGGTCCTGGGACTCCAGACAATGAACCATAGCATCTTCCATCCTCAGGCCTTGGTTTGTAGCAGTGAGGAAGCTAAGCGTTTGTTTACCATCATGGTCTGAAGCTCTGAGATGTACGAGTCGTCTTTGGCCACCTTATAATACAGCCCCCAGCACCGTGATATCTTGTATCTGAAATGAGACATGCAGTTATTTGTAGTAGCAAATTAATCAGCTAGAAAAATTTATTTTTTTAACAAGACAAACGTACTGTACGGACCCTTCTGCTCTCCTCTTCACTGTTGGGGACAAGCAGTGTGGTGTGGTTGGAGGTGAGGTCCAGGAAGCTACTGGTGGTGATAGCAGAAGAACCTGGGCGAGAACACGGGTTTAATTCCAGGAAGTCACTGGGAGAAAACCAGAAGTCACAAGAAATCATAAAGGTCACTAAAATATAAATAGAATAAATACATGATTAGAAATCTGTTTATTTTATCCAGTTGTAACTTTTCATTTTATGGATAGCACCTATATCTATTTTTACCTGTATATACAATGTTTATATAGTTACACGTTGTATTCCAACTTTATTGTTTATGTGCATTACTTTTTAATTTTTTGCAGATACACACTTTGTTTATAATAAACAATCACAGGCTAAAAGATAATCTCCTTGGCAGAGATATTTAGGCAGCCTTCATCAGATTCTGCAGAAGCAGCTAATTACTCATTTTAATCAAATCTAGTATTCAAAAAGCAAGCTAAGGCTAATGTAGCCTTGAAGTGCTAACAAATTGCAGATGTTTCTGATGCGTTTCTGCTCAGAAACAACCGATTCTAACAGCTGAATTACCTTCTCAGTCCTTAGCATTTCCTTGTAGAACTTTATAGTCACTTGCTTAATCAAATCTGTGGTGTTTTAACAGAGAAA
The DNA here is from genome assembly GCA_006937985.1 of Aphyosemion australe. Classification (NCBI taxonomy): domain Eukaryota; kingdom Metazoa; phylum Chordata; class Actinopteri; order Cyprinodontiformes; family Nothobranchiidae; genus Aphyosemion; species Aphyosemion australe. The sequence continues at coordinate 165,705 of SSNS01000759.1, read as the reverse complement.
CATCTAAAAACGCAATGAAAACAACAACCGCGATGCTAATCGCTAGCTAGCACTAATGCTACGTCTATATCCAAATTTAAACAATAGTCCGATATGGCGTACGGTTAAAGCCTACACTAATCATTAGCTTAAATACACAAATGATGAAATCCCCTTTTGTTCAACTCTCCTTTTCCACAGTTAGCTATTATTTTACAGACTGACATAACTTCAGTGCAGGCTTATGTTAGCATTCAAGCTAGCGTTATATCAGCCGACTGTAAACACAGCAACATCTGCATCTGCAACTAGTATTTATTTCATTTTAATAAAATAAAATATGTTACAATTCTCTAAAATACAATCGATTACTCACTATTTACTTGTCCAAAAGCAGCTTTGCCATTCTCCATCAGTTGAGGCCTCGTAGCTCACAAAGCTTCCTTCATCTTTTAAAAGTGTCTCCAATATAAGTCCTGCTCCACTGTCCAAAACGTCTCATGGCGAGTTTTACAGAAGCACTTTTAAACTTTTACATTTTGTTTCAGAAGCTGAGGCAGTCGAGGAATCGGTAACTTCAGTATTTGTTGCTCTATTGCGGTGTGGAGCCGAGGCGCGTGACACCGCTGTGCACGGCGCTGGTGACTGGGCTCATTCTCGTTGACTGACAGCTCCCCCTTGTGAAAACGAAGCGCTATTGGTCAACGCGGTAGGCTCGCGGAAATGATTCGTTTAGCTGTAGAGGCCAGGGGAGGGACTTAGTAGAAAAATACAATATGAAAGATTACTTACTTTTTCTCATAGAACAGGGTCAGACGATCAAATTTAAGGGTTTTTAAAGTTATTTAAAACTTTTAAAACAATTTCAACTTACGTACCCTGCCTTTAACCTGCAGTTATTCACTAGTGAAGCAAAACTGAACTTTCATGAGCAACAAAACCATAAAAATAATTAAATGGATCATTCTGTTACTGATCCATTCTAAACTATGTCAGCTCATTCACACAAAGTAGATTCATTATCTGAAAGTCTCTGATTAGTTAAAAAAACTAAATATGTTTTATTTAATCTGAGTTTCACAACAGGAATGTCACTACTTTTTTATTTATTTTTTTACAACATAGATGTATAAAGTCCCAAGTCATCATCACACACTGGTGAAATTACATCTCTGCATGTGACCCATCCCCGTGAGGAGCGGTGAGCTGCAGTTGTGGCTGCACTCGGGAACTATTTGGTGGTTTAATCCCCCAATCCAACCCCTTATTGCTGAGTGTCAAGTGAGGAGGCATAGACCTTTTTCACAAAAACCGGAAGTGCGCCATCGTTGGGAAAACTCCTTCCTAACTAGGTCAGATTTCAGTCAGCATGGATCGTGTCTGCACTAAAAACCTTTTACATTTGCCCAATATAAAATTCTAAATAGGTCGCAGAAGACCACAAAACACACAGCAATATGATACTGGAACGCAGAGCTGCTACCCATGAAAAATAAATATACTATATATATAATGATAAAATAAACCAGCTCCGGTGGCCTAGTGGTAGAGTGTCCGCCCCGGGACTGGGAGATCAGGGTTCGATTCCCGGTCGGGTCATACCAAAGACTTTGAAAAAATGGGACCCAATGCCTCCTCGCTTGACACTCAACATTAAGGGGTTGGATTGGGGGGTTAAACCACCAAATAGTTCCCGAGCGCGGCCACAGCTGCAGCTCACCGCTCCCCACCATGGGGATGGGTCAAATGCGGAGATGTAATTTCACCATTTGTGTGATGAATACTTGGGACTTTAACTTTAAATAAATTACAGCGATATTACATTACAACATGATATCTTATTGTGCTAACAATATAATTTTCATGTTCTTAGAATAAAAATTTCACTTTGAAACAATATAATATGGTATAACAACTTACAAATGTAAAATATAGACTATATAATAAAATGTATGATAATTATATTGTACAAATGTGATAAAGGTCTATGAACATGAAATTTATATTGTTTGAACAATAAACTGTTAACGTGGCATCGCGTTAATTTTATTTTGCGTGGGTGGCAGCTCTAAACTATGAGTTCAGCCTCATTTACTTGTCATGAACACATAAAAGAACTTACAATTATAGCAGAGTTAGCTTTGGAGAACTTACCTGCGGGGGCTAACGTAGCATCATCATGGTCCAGCCTTGTCACCTACTTTGCCTTTTCTAGCTCCTGGCTCTCCAATTCCTGTGCTGCGCAAACTACCGTTTGTGTTACCGAACATGTAGACTGCTGGGGTGAAGTTATTCCAGGAGAATAGACATGGTACCGCATCCGAGTTAAGACGGCTAACACTTAGCCCCAGCAAGTAAACAGCCGTGAAGTGTCTGCTGCAGACAAATTTGAGCCCCTCCTCAAGTGTGATTGCCCTTAGACAGTTTTGTCTTACATCGGTAGATGTTTGAAACAAATGGAAATGGAGATAGGGCTGCTTCAGAGCATAAGAAAAACAGCCTGATACCCTTCAGTAACGCTGCAATAAGTCGTATTTTCCACAGCACTGACGTATTTCCGGTTAAAAACCCAGGAAGTGTGAAAAAGGTCCATTGGGTCCCATTTTTTCAAAGTCTTTGGTATGACCCGACCGGGATTTGAACCCACGACCTCCCAGTCCCGGGGCGGACACTAGCACCACTAGGCCACCGGAGCTGGTCAATCAGTATTGATATAGAGAAAGCTATTTGTGAATGCAATGCGTGTAAATTTACAGGGATGTGATTCTTCCGGTTTTTACCGGATTTCCGGAATTTTCAAGCGGTTTGGGGCACCCCTGAGATTGATGCAAATTCGATGAGAAATGTTTTCATATATATATGGGGGGTGGCTTTGTCCGAGGCTCGAAAGTCACAATTTATTTTCACCCACAATCGATTCAAAACAAGATTGCCTGCGTGTTCCCTGGCCGTTTGCTAGCAAACAACATCATAGAAGGGACGGGTACGATGAGAAAAAAAAAACTGCCATAAACTATTTTAGACGTAGCACCAGTGTGACGTCTTTTCAACTTCCCCCAAAACTTTTTTGAGCAAATGTATTTGTTTTTGTGTAAGGAAGATGCTTTTTGCTGGCGCACAATGTGATTAATTTAGAGAAACCAGCAAAGACACAAAGGCAGAAACGGTCCAAAGTTTTGCTCCAGCTACGGGCAGATTGGCTAATGCTAATGCTGGCACACTCACGATCTAGTGGGTTTCCAAAAAAACACAAGGATCATAAAACTAAGAATGACTAAACTCTACAAGCGGAAGAAAAGTCCCAACCATCCTGTTTATTTGCTGTCTACAGCGCTATGGAGCAGAGCCTCAGCCACAGCAGCTACCAAAGTAACGTTGTTGTTGCTACGAGTCTGCTCAACAAACACCGCTCCAGGGCTATGGCAAGCCACTGTAGTATGTAATTCACAAACGCTTCTGTCTGTCAACATAATTTAAACTGGATTATTGTCAACCCATACATAATAGAAATGCCACCATTACAATGTTACCAGTAGAAATTAAATGTTATTAGCATTTCCAGTAGCTTACTACTTTATTTTATTCATTTATTTATTTAACCTTTATTTATCCATATGAGTCGATTGAGAACTCATTCTCATTTACTACTGAACATGTTAATGAAATACATTAAATTCTACTGATCAGAATTTAACTGTGGATATTTAGATATGTTATTTTGACTTGAGTAATATTAATACAAACCTTAAATGTTACTGAAATGCAAGTCAAATTTTTTCTGTAAAATATGAATTAACTATAAATCAGATGGGAAAGTGGGAGCTAGACCAATTTATTTCATATTATTGAGCCTTTTATAATAAGAGTCTGATATTTCAGCCTCATAATTTAGTTGTTTTACTTCATATTTTAGCAGCAGACCACAATCTCATTTCACTTGGAAGTTAAAGTCAAGTTAAAGTCCCAAGTCATCATCACACAATGGTGAAATTACATCTCCGCATTTGACCCATCCCCATGGTGGGGAGCGGTGAGCTGCAGCTGTGGCCCGCTCGGGAACTATTTGGTGGTTTAACCCCCCAATCCAACCCCTTAGTGCTGAGTGTCAAGTGAGGAGGCATTGGGTCCCATTTTTTCAAAGTCTTTGGTATGACCCGACCGGGAATCGAACCCTGATCTCCCAGTCCCGGGGCGGACACTCTACCACTAGGCCACTGGAGCTGGAACATTATCAAATAGATTATTCGATTAATCAACAGAGGATTTGATAGAATATTCAAATACTAAAATATTTGATAGCTGCAGCCCAATTTCAAACCTTTAACAGAAAAGACAAACAAACCATGCAAACAAGAAAAAACAAAATCACAGCCTGCACCAAACCAAGGTACATCTGAGTAGGGAAAAGTTTACAAGTACAACATGGCAGTGTTGTGCCTGAAGACGATAAAAGCTATGTGTTTCAATACCTTACAGTGAGTAGATAGTGGGTACAATATTTAAGAAAACATGCCCCAGAGAGTCAAGAAACACACTTAAAATTGGTGAAAATGCTCCAGCTTGAGGGGGCTTTGCCCCCCTGGGCCCCCACAGGGGCATTGCCCCTTGACCCCAGTGGGGGCCTATGGCAGCCCCCACACCCCCCGGCCATTTTCAGGTTTTTTTCCCTTAACCCAATCACATCCCTGTAATATAGTAAGCATAGCATTTTTTTAACATAAGCATATTGACACATGTGAATAAATGGTATGGCAGTAGCTCTTCTGTACTTTCATGGTGTAAAAGTAGCTTACGCTCTCCTAAAGGTTGGAGACCCCTGCTGTAAAGCATGTGTCATCGATGTGTTTTTGACCAGTAGTCAGTTCTAACTGCAGCACAACAGATGGAAAATTCCCTCTGAACTGTTTGGATCAGATGAGTCCCGCTCTGGTAATACTTGGTACCTATGTAACCGGGGGCAAGACTAGGGACCCCTTAGTCAACTGCAACCAAAACCCAAGGAGGGTCAGGTCACAAAAGGAACCAAGGCAGAGGTAAAACAAAATATAGTCTCTTTATTTTTCCTGTGTGCTAAAATACAATCTTTACTCATTAAATCCTCTTAAAACAGTTTGTCCTTAAACACAGATAAAACCTGCTCAACCCAACCTGTAAACTCCATTGAGCAGCAGTGGCAAACTGAAATCAAGATAAACACATACACATTTACTATGAAATAAACAAGTTGAGCTATAATGAGAATATTTAGCTGACCTAAACAGTCAGAAAAACAAAGCTCACACCGGGGCTCAGAGCACCACCCACCAGCTCCTTAACAAAACAATCCATCATACGTACGAATCACAGAGATCAAAACATAAATGAATAAAAAACTACTCAAGCTCACGCTGCAGCATCACAGGCCCCTCTCAAACCAACTCCCTGGTCTACACACCTTTTTAAAATCAGACAATCAAGGAGTGGCAGAGATGGTGCGCTGTGAGGCATTCATGAACCAAAACCTGCGGTCGGAATTCCAAAACACCATCTTAATACAAACACAACAATGTGACCTTAGTCACCTGGTTACATCTGAAATGTAACTTCACGAAGGTGCAGGAAAGTCCCGCGAGCTTTTCACTGAACGGTTCCTGTGCTGCTGTGTTCTAGGGTGGGCTGAAGGCCGTGATCTGGACCGATGTGTTCCAGACAGTGGTGATGTTTGCAGGCCAGCTGGCTGTCATTGTTGTGGGTGCCAGTCAGGCCGGGGGTCTAGCCGAGGTCTGGAGGAAAGCTGTCAACGGCAGTCGGATTGCTGGATTAGAGTGAGTCCTGACTGGATTAACTGGTTCCCTGTGCATGAAGAGTCAGGAATCCCCCCATGGTAACAATCCCACTCTCTCTCTAGCCTGAACCCGGACCCTCTACAGCGCCACACCTTCTGGACTTTGGGTGTCGGGGGAATCTTCCTCATGTTGGCTTTGTATGGGGTCAATCAGGCTCAGGTTCAGAGGTACCTGAGCTCCCGAACAGAGAAGGAGGCCATCATGTGAGTACACATAAAGTTTCTCTGCTTGTAAACAAAGCTCTTCAGGACCATCTGACCTAATATCCTGGTCCACACAGGTCCTGTTACGTAGTCTTCCCATGCCAACAGATTGTTCTGTGTTTGGGTTGTCTCATGGGTCTGGTCATGTTTGCTCGTTATGGTGAAGACAGCCCTTTGGACAAAGGCTACGTGAAAACCAATGACCAGGTGAGTCCTACCTTAGTGCCTTCTGGCCAGAGCAGCAGGAGGTGATGAGTTCTAACACCAACCACCTGTGTGTAGATGGTGCTGTACTTTGTGATGGATGTGTTCAGGAATCTTCCCGGTCTCCCAGGACTGTTTGTAGCCTGTCTCTTCAGCGGAGCTCTCAGGTATCGAACCTAAACTGTCCAGGCGTTTTTACGTTGTTGTCCTGATCGTTAAAACTTAAATCTCATTTTCCACTCTCAGCTTTGGACGTGTGTAATGATGTTTATAGCTGATAAATGCAGGGTTCCTGCTCTGCTGATGTTTCAGATCCCTCTCACTGATTTTGCCCTTTTCTCTCCACACTAGCACCATTTCATCAGCCTTCAACTCCTTAGCAACAGTAACTATGGAAGACCTGATCAAACCTCATTTCCCAAACATGACTGAAACCAAGGCCACATTTCTGTCCAAAGGACTCGGTAAAACCAGTAGTGTGTAAGAGTTGGTAGTTGAAAACCCTGAAGGATTTTCTGTAGTTTGAATGTTTCTGTGCTGCTTGTGCTGACCTTTGGTTGTGATCTCTGTGTGTGTGTGTGTGTGTGCGTGCGTGCGTGCGTGCGTGCGTGCGTGCGTGCGTGTGTGTTCTTCCCCACACAGCCCTAGTGTATGGTCTGGTATGTCTGGCCATGGCTTACATCGCCTCCATCATGGGATCTGTGCTGCAGGTGAGTCTTCCTCATGGCCAGCAGCACATCTCAGTTCACATCTGACTTGAGTCATCCCTACCTGCGTTTCCTGTTGTCTGTTCTCAGGCAGCCTTCAGTATTTTTGGGATGATGGGCGGACCCCTCCTGGGACTCTTCTGCCTGGGAATGTTCTTCCCTTGGGCAAACTCTGTTGTGAGTTCTGCTTTTAAACCCATAGCTGGAAGCCTGACAGCTGGGTCTCCCTACCTCCTCACCAAACTCCTCTCCTCCTCTTAGGGTGCAGTTGTTGGGTTAGCAGCAGGGCTTACCATGGCGTTCTGGGTTGGAATTGGAAGCTTTGTGATGCGCATGTCGGTCATCTCACCAGGATTACCTTTAAATACCACTGCCTCTCCTCTGTTGGACAGCACTACAACCAGCGCTCTGACTTCACTGGTTAGCACCAGTACAGCTATGCCAAGGTAATCCATCATATACAGAACGTAATAGTGGAAGCAGCTAGAACCTTGAGCTTCTGATAGCAAATGTGTGTTAATCATGATTTCTGCCAGACCAACAGGTGTGGAGGCACTCTACTCTCTGTCCTACATGTGGTACAGTGCTCATAACTCCACCACAGTGGTGGTGGTGGGGCTGCTGGTCAGCCTGCTAACAGGTACGTCATGGAGCTGAGGTTCCAGTCACTCCAACCTCTGATGCGGGCCAACAAATGTGCTGAAATGTATCTTCTGACTATTAGGAACTGCCTTGGCTCCAAGTTACAGTCAGATTACTTTATCATGTAGCTGGGTTTGCTTTGCTAACCACATCAACTCTATTTTGCATTAGCAGTGTTAGCTCAGAGATGCTAAATTCACACAAACTAAACAGTTGTTCAGCAGGTGGAGGTGAGCTAACTTAATGAATTTAAGCTAGCTCAGTGTTTCTCAATTTCTGTCAACCCCCCTTATATCCTCTGTGGCAACTCCACACCTGCACACACTTGCAGATCACCTCACTGTTTCACTGTTGCAGTAACTCCCAAACTCTGTGGCCTCCTCTGGATGCTGTGCCAGAAAGCGAGCTGATCCCAAAAACCAGGCTTTCTTTTGAAAATCCCGGTTTAACTTCCCCAATATCAGACCATGGTAACACATGCGTGGCAGGCTAGCAGCTTGGTTTACTGAAGCTTGGTGAATATGATTGGACGAGGCACGTTACATCCCCTTTTTCTTATTGGTGGCTGCAAGGCCGCCTTAATGCACGGGCCAACCGGGGCCGTGGCCAGGGGCCTATGATGTTTAGGGGCCTATCATTTCAGGTAAAAAAAAAAAAACAACATCGTTTTATTACTTGTCAGGTTTTCTGTCAATCATCTTAGATGCTAATTTAAGGCTGCTGATTGATCCAAATTACAAGTGACCTACGTCACCCACGTGACCTCTAAAGGCCCATTGCACCGTGAGCTCACCAATCAAACAATTTAGATGATTTCAGGGCGTGGTCCTTTAGTTGTAAAGAAATTTGGAAAAAATGTCGGGGGAAAAAATTGAGAGCGGTGCTCAGAAACGGAAAGCGCTTCATGAGAATGAGCTTCGAAACAAAGAAGACAGAAAATAGCTAAGCTGACAGAATTTATTTAATCAGCTGTAAAGAAGTTGGACATCGCTGACTGACACACCGGGCAGGTGAGGAGGATGGAGCACCTGCAGGCACAGAGCACATCCGCGCAGCAGGGAACCGCGGTCAAGGGAGGAGCAGCAGAATGGAGAAACTGGAGGAGCAGAGCAGACAGACAGGAGCGCTTGAGGAGCAGAGCAGACAGACAGGAGCGCTGGAGGAGCAAGGCAGACAGACAGGAGCTTGGAGCCGGCGAGCAGATCCGGGCCGCAAAGGGTTTGTGTGTGTGTGTGTGTGTGTGTGTGTGTGTGTGTGTGTGTGTGTGTGTGTGTGTGTGTGTGTGTGTGTGTGTGTGTGTGTGTGTGTGTGTGTGTGTGCGTGCGTGCGTGTGTGTGCTAGTCTATACATCAAAGTAAGACCAATGACAAACTTTTCAACTGTAGAGTGAGGACATAAGTTGCAAAGTGAGGACCTTTTGCCCCGTCCTCACTTTGGTACAAGAGCTCTACTCATTAGTTTTACAGGTATGGTGTAAATTAAGTTTTAGTTAAGGCTAGGGTTAGGAATAGATTGGTTATGGTTAGGTATGGGTTAGAAGAAGAAGGCACAATCCAGTCACTAAAATTAATGGAAGTCAATGGCACTCCTCACAACAGATGCAAGATGAGAACGTGTGTATGTGTGTGTTTTGCATGTTTTATGATGTTTAATAAAACTTTCAAATAGATATAATTGCTTTAATAATATATTTTCAGTTTCCAGCATATTACGATCGTTACTCATCAAAACACCGGCTTTCTCTCTCGTTCTGATCTGCCTCGGTCTGCTCTGCTGCCACCGCGGCCTACAGATGAGCTGCGCGCATTGACTGTTAAATAAAGGTTGCACGACACGAAAAAAAGTTGCACAACGCAACGAATCGATGAATAAAAGCGTTGCCAACGCATTTATTAATCAATTTTTATTGATTTTATCGATTCGTTGTTGCAGCCCTAGTCAACAAATCTCTGCAAAATACACCCAAGTTTTTACACTGCCAAGGCATAATTTTGCATTGATTCAGACAGGAAACATACATCCATCTTGTCACACACGTCATTTAAGGAAACATTCTTACCTGGGACTCCATTTTCAGCGCAGGCCAGCGATCCAGGATCTCAGGTACTGCTGGGTCATCACTGATCATCTCTTTTTGTCGCAGGGCAAAGGTGATGTTTGGTAATTTTCAAACACCTTTAACTTTTTTCTAAGTAAAAGTCACAAAGTTTTCACTTTTAGGACATTTGATGATTTTTTTGTTAACTTGTGTTCTACACTAAAGTAACTATAGAAATTTTATCCACGTGTTTATGATTTTTAGCAATCCACATACCAAAAATGGGATCTTAGGAGTTTCAGCCTGCTTCAACCTGAGAAAGATGGCGAGATAGAGAGAGAAATGGTTATTTTCCAGCTCTTGGATACCATCACGTTAGTGTTAAAATAAAGTTTATGTCCGGTTAAACTGGTGAAGCTAAACGCTCGCTAGTCAGTTCTTGACCCATGTGCGTCGGAACCGGTCGGAACTTCAACACTCGTGTACTTTTTTTTTTACAACAGCCGTTATTGTTACATCAGCCACGACTGAGTGGAACATATGCAAACCGGATAAAATGACTCCTACAACATTAATTCACAAATGCCTGCTACAATTGTAAACTTACGTCGAATAAGTCGTGTTACAGCAGAGAAAAATGGTTTTCAGAAAAACAGAGCTTACCGTAAGTGCGTGTTGCTCAATTCAAACCTCCGTAATGTGCCACAACACATCCTCCAAACACAGCAAAAGGCAATGCAGCAAAAAAATAGTCCCGGAGAAAAAATGACTTGATTTTTGTTTAGAAATTAGACGTTTCACAAGATTCGTTCAAAGTTACAAGCGGGCTTTCTTTAACAGTGTGAGGATTTCAAAATGCAGTTAAGTTTTGATTTCCTGAAACAGGCGACGCACATACATAAGCACTGTTTCTTAAACTGATCAATATTTTCAAGTTCTGCTGACAAAAAACAGAAATTTGTTGAAAACACGCAAAAAATAATGTTATATAAACTTAAAGCATGATTTTAAGTAGTTGCAACTCATTTGCATTAACAAACTTTTACTATTTGTGTTTACAGTGCAGTTATTTATTGCAGTTTAAGTCATTCCAGTCCAATGAATAGCTTGAAATGGTACAAAGTTAAGAGGTGAACAGCCAGAGGTTAAAAAAAGGGTAAAGTTACTCAAAACTGAAAAATAATGTCCATTTCAGAATGATACAAAAAGGCCTTTTTCAGGGAACACAGATGTTCTGCAGCAACGGAGGTTGATCAAGCCTTGAAAGCTGGTGCTACTAATTCCCACAGGTGTTCCAACTTTGCTGGATTACTTACAACCCCCTCTGTCTGCATAAAAGCAGTGTTGGAACATACTGTGGTACCATACCCTCGTGAGCATCAGTTGAACAGTATTGTACTGCAGATAATAGTGTGTTGCTAAAAAATGGTGAGAAAAAGGCAATTAACAATGGAAGAGAGACAGACCATCATAACACTTAAAAATGTAGGTTTTTGAGAAATTGCAAAGAAAGTCAAGGTGTCAGTGAGTCCAGTTTCCTTCACCATCACTCAGAAACTGGGGCAAACTCTGACAGGAAGAGGTCTGGCAGACCCAAAGCCACAACTGCATCAGAGGACAGGTTTCTGAGAGTGAACAGCTTGCGTGATCGGCGGCTCACAGGACAACAGCTTCAAGCACAGCTTAATAGTGGTCGTAGTAAGCAAGTCTCAGTTTCAACTGTGAAGAGAAGACTTGGAGCTGCAGGTTTGACAGGACGAGTTGCAGCAAGAAAGCCACTGCTAAGACGTCAGAATAACAGAAAGAGGCTTGCCTGGGCCATGAAACACCGCCATTGGACTACTGAAGGCTGGAAGAAGGTATTATGGACTGATGAATCCAAATGTGAAATCTTGGGTTCATCACGCAGGATCTTTGTACGCCATGGAGTCGGTGAAAGGATGGTTCCACAGTGTGTGGCATCAACTGTCAAACATGGAGGAGGAAGTGTGATGGTCTGGGGCTGTTTTGCTGGATCCAGGGTCGGTGACTTGTACAGAGTGAGAGGCACCCTGAACCAAAACGGCTACCACAGCATTCTCCAGCGCCATGCAGTGCCCTCTGGTATGAGCCTAGTTGGTCAGGGGTTCATCCTACAGCAAGATAATGACCCAAAACATAAGTCCAAGCTATGCCAGAACTACCTCAGGAAAAAAGAACAAGATGGTCAGCTAGAAAACATGGAGTGGCCAGCACAGTCTCCAGACTTCAACCCCATTGAACTGGTTTGGGATGAACTGGACAGAAGAGTGAAAGCAAAGCAACCTACAAGTGCCACACATTTATGGGAAGTTCTGCAACAGAGATGGGAAGAACTTTCTGAAGAAGATATGATTTCTATTGTAGCAAGAATGCCACGAGTGTGTTCAGCTGTTATATCTGCCAAAGGTGCTACGTTGATGAGTCAAAAGTTTAGAATACATTTTGGTCTAGAACTTGATTCCATGATTTCTTTTTTAACTCCAATTGCTTATTTGGGCTATGCTTTCATTTCAGAGTGCAATGTGACATTAAACTGCATAATTTCCAATAAAAAACTGGAAAAATTGGGATGTTCTAAAACTTTTGACCGGTAGTGTATATTCTCTCTCTCTGTCTCACACACACACAACAGAGACTTAGGCCAATATAATACTATTGAAATGCTATAAACCAAAACAATATCAGCCAAAAGTGAATGTTTGTGCATTTAACAACAATATTTCATAAATGATGATCAGGGCTCTGTAAAATTTAATCAACTACATTCCCACTTTCAAGTGAAGCACACTCCTCTTAATTTGACATTTTCTTAAGCTTGCTCACGATCTATATTTTCGCTTGGACACCATATATCCAGCTCCATCCAGCTACTTGTTGGCAAATTTAACTACTGTTTGGTCAGGTTCTGCTGCTGTCAATCATTGCTGGAGTGCACATGGTGTCAGATACCTTGTTTCTGTTTTTTCTCTCCTGATGCAGACGGTGCTGTACGCGCAGCGCACCTCACGGCATTGATGCACCTTTTGCGCAAAATGCGGCCCCTCATGGAGCGCGTGCCAGGCGTTTCTGGAGGGGCAGCGATGGGGGGAATGTGGCTGGCTAGTGTTTGAGGACAAACAGATTTTTTTCATAAATCTCGGATATTTCGACTAATAAATACCCGGAAAATTTACCGGTACGCACTCTACTAGGGATGGGACGAAATATCGTTTGGCGAAATCTCGCGATACAAAACGTGACAAAATGCATCAAGTTAAAAAAAAATGGATTGCGAAATAAAGACTACATGGTTTGTGTATGGCAGGCATACAGTCTAAAGCCTTTTTTATAAAACAATGCCGCCAATTTGCCGCAACGCCTATGAGGCACCTGGGAGCCTAAGGTCGTTTATAAGAGCTCAGACCGTGGCGGTAATGTTGCGCAATCATGTCCGTTTTATAAAAGATTACGCGATGGTGGCATAAAGGAGGTATGGGGGCGGTCTCTACGCTGTCACGGACTTCCGTTTATCTTGGACATAACTTGCTTTTTATTGCAATCAAAGCCGCGGTCGTTGAGGTTTTTTTTCCACATTTCTCTACAGGTGTGTGTCCTCTACCATCACTGAACAGTCAGATGATCTGAGCTGCAGATCTAACGGAGAGATGCTCCTGGAGCTCCGCATCGCTCCAGTTTATCATCTCAGCTGGTTCGAAAATGAAACTTGTGGCCATGTTTACTTTCATTTTCATTTTATAGTTCCCGGCCGGAGCTCGGCATTAATTCATCACGTGGTTATGACACCTCCCTCTGTTAAGTTAATGTGCGTTTATAAGACCGGTGAAGTTGCAATATTACAGCAATATTACTATCAAGCGTGGCGGCACGAATGCCGCAAAATTCGGTAATATTACGCTGATTTGCCGGCATGGTGTGTCTTATAAAAAGGGCTTATGGTGGCAGGCCGACAGCACTATCTGCTGATTAAGCAGGGTAAAACTAAATGAAAAAAAAAAAAGAATTCGGGGAACGGTGCAGTGCGTCATGACGTTGTCACGTCAAGTCACAGCGCCTGTTGCAACAACAACACTGCAGGCAGGAGACATTGTTTCTGCTCAAAGATCACTGATTACCCCAGAACACGTTGATATGTAGTTTTTTTGAAGAAGAACCAGTCCTGAGATAACTTAACCTAGGGTTAGAGCAGCACTAATGGAGTGTTCTTGTTTGTGTTTGGCCTGTTAGGCCTTGTGTTTCCCTGTGTGCAACGGAAACAAAAATAAACAAGTTGTTATTATACAGTAATATTTTTTCCTTTTTTCCCCTTTTTTGATATCGTATCGTGACGTATCATTTTGTGACTGACATATCGAGGTGCATCGTATCGTTAGTTTAAGTGTATCGTCCCATCCCTACACTGTACCCTAGAAAAAAAGTCCCGATATGCTGAAAGGTCAGAATTAGAAGTGGTGGCACTACCAGTACTGCTGCGTACCGGCCCAAAGCACTGCTCTCTGTTCCTAAAAAGGATACAGTCTGATGATCTGATCATCAGCACCGCATCGTCATGATCAGTTCCCTCCCCGACCCACCCCTGCGCACTCCTCCGCAGCATTGCGCACTGCGCGAATCGTGATGATTCAACTGGCCCAAAAACTCCACCTTAAACCGGTTCCCCCGACATGATCACATACAGGCCGGACTGAACATGCATCTGTGGCCAGAGCTTTCTTCTTTTTCAGTCTCTCCTTTTCTGCTCTGCTTTTCCTGGCCTATCTCGGTCCATTTTGCCTCTGGGGCCAAAGGTGCGGCAATGCACTCGTGGTCGGGGGGTGGGGGAGTGGGGTGTCTGCAGCACTTTGCCAGACCCTGACAAAGTGAGAGGAGGGTGTGTCGTTGTCCAGTTTGCTTCAATTCTGTGAGCGTCAGGAGAGCAGATGCCCTGATGAACGCATGACCGGTTGTTCATTTTGATATCAAACAATTCATGACCGTTGGCAATCACTGAGCAGGCCAGCTTAACGGCCAGGTCACCGAGAAATCTCCCGAAGCTCCCGATTGTCAATCCCCCACTCGACATGTCCAATTCTTGCCTGTAATTTAAATGATAAAATCCATAATGGGTCTATATATTAGCTTTTAGAATCACATATTTATGCCGCGGTTCAAGGGTGTAAGAAATTAATAACATAAAATGAAATGTTTGGCTTAGTTTGTTTGAACCCAATGGTCTCATTTTCAGAGATGTTGGAGCACAAACCAAGTTCTGTTTAATGCAGAAAATATTGAAACATAAAAAATCCTAAACTTCCAATAATTTTTGAGATGTTTGTTTTATTCTTGCTGACAATACCACCAGCCAAGGCCGGATTATCCAATGGGCATTATGGGCACTGGCCCAGGGGCCCACGCCCACTAGGGGCCCATCTGAGCAGCCCAAGGAAGGGGAATAAGAGAGGTCTAACAGAAAAACACCAGGGAGACATTTATTATACTGTAACTGACTCAGCTACAGGGCACAACACAATTAAAAGACTTTATTTATGGAGTTTACTCCACCCTTTTTTTCCACGTCTGTGCGCCTCTCTTGCGCTCGCTCCAGCATCTCCTCAGGTACGGAGAGCACCGACTGTTCATGCGCTCCAGATGCTTCTCGCTGACCTGCGCACAGCCCCAGTAACATTCCTAAAGTCACAAAGGAAAATCATTAACACGCCTGACGCGCTCTGCCTCAGCAGAGCTCACAATATTTTACTCTGTACAAATGTCAGAAACGCACATTACAACGCATTTTAACCAGGAATCAATTAGTGGGTTTTCTTCGGGGTTCTGATTACGGGGAGCCTGAAAAAAGGTCCAGTTTCAATATAACATTATTTCTATGGACTCTAGCGCACCAGGACTTCTTTAGAGCAGAGAGGACAGAGACGCTGATTGTCGCGTTCCAGGCTGCTTTCTGCGCACCGCGACCACAAAGTCACGCCACCAAAAGAAAACAACACGAGATCGTTCATGTCCTCTCATAAATATTCTGGTACTTTCTCTTTTATTCATGCTTGATGCGCTCTGCCTCAGCGGAGTTCATCTGTGCCCGGGTGACATCACCTCACAGCTGCGGGCGCGCAAGTGCGCATTTCGCTCTTTTTGCGGAGCAGACCCCTGAACTGCTGTGCTGCGGTTATTTCACCTCTCTGCCCTGGCTGCTGCACTCACTTTCAGCTGCTTAGTTCATAGCGCATGAAGTGGAAAAACTCAAAAAGCCTGGAAGCGGTTTTTCTGGAGGATTTAGAGGAGACCCAGAAAGATCAGAGAAAGACAGGAAAACAGTCAAATTAAAACCAAGAAACCAAAACAAAGTGCTTGAAAATGGAAAGGCATAAAGCAACAATCTATAAGCGTTATTTACATATTTGAAAACAATTCAGATGACCTTCAAAGCTCAGTCCCACTCCCAGGGCCGGTTCAAGGCATTTGGGGGCTCAAGGCAAAATTGACTTGTGGGCCCCCTCCAAAACGTTGAGTTTGTGCGCTCCCAAAAACCCAAGTGTGAACTTTTGTGGTTTATCTCTTTTGAAATAAATATGACTTTTATAGCATTACCCCAAACCTCCACACCATAAGTTATATAAGGTAACATTAAAGATGAATACAGCAGGAACGGAGCCTTAAGCACGTAAAACATGTTTTACCAAATGCTGCAATCGTCTTTTCCAGTTTTTATCTAACTTTATTTTGGATTTCCAGCAGATTTGATGGTCCTGTATCAGTCCAAGAAACTTGATTTCTACAATAAACATAGTGATATCAAATTATTATTATTATTATTATTAGTAGTAGTAGTAGTAGTAGTAGTATTCATATTATTGCAAATGTATTTATTTATTATGTAGAAGGAAAGCGTTTTCACATGACATTTACTTCCCATTTGGTATCTGATGCATCAAAGGCATTGGCCAGACTCAGCATGAAAATTGTAAAATATCAGTTTAACTACACTTTAGCATCTATAATAAAATAAACTGGGTTCAGTTTTTCATTTTGTTAAGCAGTTTTGTCATAAATCATTATAGAAAATTAAAATTCTCTCCTCCAAACACTGAATAGCGCTGGTTCTGCACACGTCACTCAAATACGTGTAAGAAGGCACTGCTCCTGCTGCTTAATAGGAGATTTGTTGTATTTTGTTCAACTTTTTGCTCTCAATGCTTACAGATAATCACGTTTACAGCTGCAGCAAAAAGTCTGAGCCATATGTCAGAGTCCTACACGCACTTTCTAACTAATGTAGCAACATTAAAGTAATTTACTGTTTGTGAGGAGAATCGTAGTGAGCTGTAAGCACAACGCTAGCTTCAGTCAGACCTGCAGTGAACATTACAGCACAGCTGATGCACAGACTGCAGGGGCTGGTCAGGGCTGCTCACTCAGAGGTTTGATCTAAAATAATAATCTACATATTCCAACTATAAATCCTTCTGGAACCACTACCGGTCCTTCTGGACTCCAAGTCCCATTAGCATGATGGCAGCCGCAAGGCTAAACGTGTTAGCTCCGGTAAGGAAAAAATAAGTCATTTGGGAACACTACGACACACACGGGTTGAATCTAAAAAAGCAGATCCTTCTGAGACTGGCAGAACCTTCGTGCCATCCTGGATTACAACCAAAACAACAACGGGGGGGGGGGGCCTTTCGGCACTTTGTGCCCAGGGGCCCTTGCAATTATAATCCGGCCCTGCCACCAGCAGGAGGCTGTGGGCTGGATTGGGATTTAATGACTACAAATCGTTCCACTAACCTGCCGTTTGGGAACATTTTGACTTCTAGTATCTTCTCATGTCCATTGTGTCTGTGGAGGCAGCAGGAAAACAAGAAAACCATCTCCTGTACCTTAAAATGAACCAAAGCATCCTCCCAGTTTAAGCTGAATTTAACATCAGTTTATCATCATAAAACAAAAGAATAAAGTTTAACAAGAATTTCTACAGGGTGGTACAGCAGCACAATGTTATTTTTATTTCTCATTGAATGTTCTCTCATCTGACTCAACCCGTTAGGTTTGGGCTCGGTCTCAGGTTAGAACTCCAGCGCTCAGCCCTGCAACGCCACAGAAAGGCGGACTTTTAATGTTTCCTACTCGGTAAATGTGAGGGAGGGACATGTCCCACTCTGACATAATGGACGCCAGTGCCATTGTAAAAAAAAAAAACTGCATTCCATTATAATCGAATTTGATGTGCTGCTTCCAAGACTCATAATCGTTTATGTCCGCATCTCGATACATCGATTATTTGATTATTTTCTTCAGCTCTAGTTGCTATAGGAGGATCTTTGTTGACTAAGGCTGCAACAATGAATCGATAAAATCGATAAAAATCGATTAATAAATGTGTTGGCAATGCATTTCGTCATCAATTTGTTGTGTTATGCAACTTTTTTTGTGTCGTGCAACCTTTATTTAACAGTCAATGCGCACCGCTCACCTGTAGGCGGCAGCAGAGCAGACCGAGGCAGATCAGAACGAGAGCGAAAGCTGGTGTTTTGATGAGGAACGACACACTTAGAACATGGCAGAAGCAGGAAGACCTAAGAAAATAAAAACTTTGGGAACATTTTTTGTTAAACAACACAAGACCTTTGTCACCTGCCACATTTGTAAATCAGACATGGCATGGCACGGGAGTACGACGTGATGATGCAGCATCTTAAACGCAAGCATGTCTGAGCCTAAGTGTGAGTGTAAGGAAGATGCTTATTACTGGCGCACAATGTGGTAATCTAGGTGCTGTGGAGGAAAATGGAGAAACTCCGAGCAGATTAGCTAATGCTAACGAGTAGCACAGTCACGATCAAGTGGGTTTCCAAAAAAACACGATGGTTGTGAAACTAAGAATGACTAAACTCTACAAGTGGAAGAAAAGTCCCCACCATCCTGTTTAGTCTTAGCTGTCTACAGCGCTATGGAGCAGATCCACAGCAGCTACCGAGACAAGTTGTTGCTACCATAGGCATGAATATGTACGCCCCAATGGGCACTGGAGAGCGAAACAGTGTCACTGCGATATTGGATGGGTCCCTCACTCTCCAAACGCAACTGAAGTCAATGCAGGTTGAGCTACTATGCCCAATTTTTCTACAGCCTATGGTTGCAACAACCAAGAAATGGGAGCAAAAACAAAAGTGTTGAGTTTATATTTTTGTTCAGATTTTTTATTTTTGTATTTTAACTATCATGTCATACCACATGTCTGATTTCAGTGTTTGCGAAAACACGTCGGACAGTCGGACATTACCGACGTGATTTAATGTTGTCCGATGAAAAACTTTAAATCGTCGGACATTATGACCGACGCCGTGCGTCTTCTCTGAACGTGCCAAAATAAAATAAACTTCCTGAAAACCACAAATTGCAGACTGTTTGTTGGCTTCCCCTGGAAGCCCTCAGCTTACACACCCAGGGGGAGCCCGATAAAAGATCCAGTTTAATAAATTACATTATTTATTTGGACTCTCAGCGTAGCGGGTCTTCTATTGGGCGGAGAGGATGGAGAGCGGCAGAGCGCTGATTACTGATGCGCACCGCCGGGCAGCTGTGTCCTGCGCACGGCCACAGTAACATTCTCAAAGTGGTGCCACCAAAAAAAAAACATAATTAACACGCGATTGTTCGTGTTTGCTCATAATGTCTTTCATTTGTCCCTGACGCGCTCCGCTGCTGCAGATCTCTTCTTCCGTGCTTCGGTGACGTCACCTCACTGGCACGGCCGCACAGCGCACATTCCGCTATTTTTGCAGTCGACGGATCTTTTTGATGTGCTAATTTCAAAGTAACTCATGAGTTCAAAATGAAGAAGCCAGACAGCAGTTTTTTCTGGAGGATTGAGAGGAGATGCAGCTAAGAGACAAACAGGACAGGAAAATAGTCGCATAAAAAAACAAAACAGTGTTTGAAAAGGAAAATGTAGGCAGATATATCCACTACACATTTGTAATTTTATAATAATAGTAATTTATAAGCATGTAATATTTATTTATTTGATACAATTCAGATCACCTTCAAAAATCAGTCCCACATCCAGGGCCGTTTCTAGGCATTTCGGGGACCAAGGCACAGTGTGCCCCCCCNGCCCCCCCCCCCCCCCCCCCCCAAAAAGATCATTTCTTTATATTGTGATATTTGTGATGAACTAAATCGTCAGACAGAATGACATTTTGTCCTTAACAGCAGTTTATTAGAGTAGTTTAACAAACAGCTGAGATAAACCCACATCTCCAACTTCCAGTTTCACCTCAACCAGCCACAGCGTCTCTTAAAGGAACAGTAACATCAGGCTACAACATCAGTCACAAAAAGCCCTAATGAATCATTACAATATTTAGAAATATTGTCATATATAATATGTTGTTTCTGGTGTTTCAAAATTATTTATAATAATTATATGATCTCTAATCATTTCCTGATAAATTCTGTTGGTTTATTTTCTAAGCAGAGGGACTGTCTAATCCTCATTTTCTGAATTTGGCAGAAAATCACATGGACGTCCTTCCGGTAGTGTGACCACTTTCAAACTCGCCAGATGTGGGACAGACACTACTTAATGTGGGACAACATGATGAGATTCAAATTCAATGAAATTAAGTAAAAAAAATTAGTAGAAAAGAACTTCTATTCTGCCTTTCAGCTCTAACATCACTGTTAAATATACATAAAATTATTACTATTATCGTCATATATTTCATGCCTGATTTCAACTTGAACAAGCAAACAGCAAAAGGTTTCAGACTATTTTACAGTTCCTCTCAAGTTACCACAGGCTGCAGGCTCTTTGGACCTTCTGAGGTGGCTCTGAGTAACTTTAGCTCAAATGATTTTAAAACAGTTAACTCCTTTTTAAAAATCTAAATCATATATAAAGAAAAACAAATAAAATAATTAATAAAAAATAAACAAAGTACCAGTAATATTTTAGATCCATATGTTTACTTTTAATTAATTTTCCAGTACTATCAACATCTCGTTTAAAAATAACCATACTTTTTTGCAAAGTTTCTTCTTCACAAAGTGATATTTATTGTAAAATGTCAACAAATCTCTAATAGTAAATTTTTAGGGAAGAGAAAAAAAACATCACTGACTTTAATCTCTGAAAAAAGTCAGATCTAATCTTAGAATTCTGACTTTTTCCTCAAAATTTTGAGACTAAGTCATCAAATTAACTCCTCTCAGTATTTCTGTGATGTTAGCTTGAGACAACACAACCCCAGCACCTCGTCTGTGTTATCATCTGTGGGTTTTAGCATGAACCTGAACAATTACTGGGACACCTGCTTTTGACCAACATGTTTTATGACTCTGACTTTCTGCACCGTTTCATATCGGACTCGTCCCCCTGACACGGAGAAATGATCCTGAGAAACATCACAAAGACTCTGTCAGAACGTCTCTGAACAGCCACAAGTCTTTATTCTATGTTCTCCACCATGCTCGCTCATCTCACCTGCACCTGCCGTGCTCACTGACGTTTGTTTTTTTGTGTTGATGGTTCGTGAGCGCACTGAGCGCACCTGCGTTAAAGCCCCGCCTCCTGTTTTGACGCTTTCTCCACAGTTTATGCAAGATTTAAACTCGAAACGGGACACTGTCAGTAATGCGGGGCAGAGTCTCAATTTGCGGGACGAGTGACAAGTAATGAAAATGCGAGAGTCCCGCACAAAGCAGAACAACTGGTCACCCTACCCTCCAGCGTCCGGCGGCGCGGACCGGAGCTCTGGGGAGGGAGGAGAAGGGGGGGGAGGGTTCAAGAGTCGGGGTTGCTAAGCCGTTGCTGGGGCCCATTCTAGCCGTTGCTATAGCAACCCCTAGCCACCGCCTGGCGCCGCCCATGCCCTTCACTCATGAACAATTAAAGGCTTTCAAACGTCTGGAGCTCTACGATTATTGTGTTTCAAGGACAGTTTGGCTGAGTTCTTCTGGAAAACAGAAACCCGTGGTTGTGCTGAAAGCAGGAGTCAGCACCGGTGAGCAGAGTCACAGCGAGTCACATCACCTGTGGGTGATTGTCAAAGAAAACAGATAAATTTGCAACTTCAAAGCCGGGTAAGTCTTCATTAATCATCAATCATTTCTTATTTATTTATTAATTATTATAACGATCGCGGGTTGAGACACCTGAATCAGAACATGAAAACATGACTCCGTGGATTTAAAACTACACAAAGATGAATGTTTTTAAGAACATCTTCTCTTATTAACAAAAACTTAGTCACAAGGACTTACCATGAACACATGAGCCTTGCTGCAGGAATCCAGGCTTTCTGCAGACAGTCGGGTCGCCCGCAATCATCTCTTTCGTATTTTGCGGTCCTTTACAGAGGAAATTCCAAAAAAACTTTTTATCAGGCCGAACGATCAACCACACAGCAAGAATGATCCATCTGCTTCACTAAATCCTCCTCCAAACGTGCAAAACAATCCAATTATAGCCAAAATACGCCGTTTCTTGCCACACAATCCCGCAATGCAATGTGAAAAACAAACATTCATGTCACAAAAGATCCTCCTATAGTAATAGGTTTGTGCCATGATGACCACACAGATGAGTATGAAATGGACCTGGGACAGGGCCTTGATTCAGCTATCATCCCAGTCTGGTCCCGACTGGTTCTTATTCTGGCTTCTGTCTCCTGACTCTATCCAGACCTGGTTAGTTGTTGTTGCCAGAGGACTCATCTGACTGGTAGTTTGAACGCTGAAGTGAGAGGGCTTCAGAGCTTTTTTGTTCTCTTTAGGACCCATGAAAGAGAAGGACCTGACTCCTGGTACAGTTTTCCCGGTCCTGGGAACATTGCTCTTCTTCCTGCCAGAACGCTACAGGGAAAAGCTGTGCTGCGTTACTCCTCTGACTCAGAAGGTAACTTCCTGCTTCCTCAGACTTTCCGGTTCAGCTCATTACATGTTAACAGCCTCTTTCCTTTGCTGTTAAGCACCAAGACACCAGCACTCAGCCCTATCAGATGGCTAAGAAGCTCAGCAGTGCAGCTGCTTCCTGCAAAGAGGATGCAGTCGTAGAGGACAGCCAGATGGTAAACGAGGTCTTGGACCCAAGAGACATTCAGCCAGAGAGTCTTGCCATTCAGGAGACAGCCTTGTGATCTCTTCTCCTTTTCCTTTTAAACCGCACAAGACGCACACTCACACTTTGACCTAGCTGCTGTACGGCCAAGTTGCTTCGGCTAAAGACAGATCCCAGAGCAGCATCAGGTGTCGGTGCTGCTGGATCTAACAGGTCTGAACCACGGTGGTCTAAAGCAGGGGTCGAGGGCTACCATCCTGCACGTTAGCTGCTTCTTTGCTCCTACACACTTGATTGAAATGAATGAGTAATTAACAAGTCTGTGCATAGTTAAACATGGGAAAGAGAGGATTCAGTTTCTCCATTCAGATGTGGTAGAGCAGGAAACACCAAAAACTAGCAGGATGGGAGCCCTCGAGGACTGGAGTTGGTGACACCTGGTCTAAAGGATGCACTAAAGTCACCATCAACACTATCCTTTCACCTTTAGGCAGAAAAAAACATCCAGGTTGTTTTAGAGGCACATATGACACATTTTATTTTTGTAGCAAAGTCTGAACCAAAAAAAAAAATCCCAAAATATATAAAGATGTGATTTTGAGACAGAAGCTGGTTTGAGGAAGGTGCTGATGATGTGGGGGTTCAGGACTGGTACCCTAAGCTGCTTTTGTAGAACATTCAGCCAGCTGCTGCTGTGGTCTGGGGCTGGAGAGGAAGCAACCACAGAACTGGTCTGGAGTCAGATGGACGTATCACATCCTGCTTAGAAACAAAGCTATGTCCCTTTAAAGCACATAAACAACAAATAAACCACCAGAAGCCTCTGTCACAGCTGTTCTGACCCATTAAGTGTTAGAACTCACATTACTTAAGGCTGCACCACTCCTCAACACAAGTTACATATACTGGATCATGTTTTAGTGAAGTTTACAATATAACTGGAACCAGACAGGGAAAAGAACACACACTCTTTCCAGAAGGACTGACCTCACAGCCCACCGTTAGACTAAAACCCTTGACACATTTACTTTTTACACCATAAACCGATGGTAAACATGATGTGCAATATTAGAAAGTGGTATATTTAAAAAATTAAGTTTACCTTATTTATAGAGATGCTCTCCTGGACTATAATAAACCCCAAACTCGCTATTAGCAGCAGAGCAGAGATGTTTTAGCTGTATGTACCTTTCGTTTCCAGGTCACAGAAAAACTTTCCTTTTGCTGAATCTGACCATCCTTTTCTCTATCTGCTCCAACCTCTTAGCTTCCAACTTTTACTCCAAAAGAGATCAAGGAAAACAGGTTAGAAATGAAATAATCTGACTTGTTCATGCAAAGCTTGCTAGCCATTGCACCTCCACAGTTTGTGCTAGAGGTATGTCACTGTACGTCCACTTTGATTGGCTGAAGCCTGTGGCTTTGAGCAGACCTGGGCCAAACATAATCAGCCCAATTAGAGCGACTGGAGTATTTTTTATCCTATGGCATCATCTAGTGGCTGATGGCACTAATGTATCACACCTTAAGACGTTTTCTGTCTTTTCGGCCGAAAGCAATGCCTCTTTTTCATGAATGAGCTCCTCTAGCCGATAAACAGAGCTAAAACACATTGTTTTACAATTATTATGCTCGTGTTAAATGACCTGCACTTGTAGAGCGCCTTTCAGAGTCAGAGGACTCCAAAGCGCTTTACACAACAGTGTTCATACATTCACACACTGATGGTGGTGAGCTACAATGTAGCCACAGCTGCCCTGGGGCGCACTGACAGCCTGTTGTGTTTTCATATATTTATATTTTAAAGACTTGTCCAAAAGAAAGGTCGCCAACTCTTCATCAGCCGCGTCCTCAAACGCTCGAGCATGCTCTGTAATTGACATCTGTACGTAAGCTGTAGTCTAACGCTATTGGTTAATGCTGACCGGTGCTCAGGTCATATTGCCTGGACGTATTGCCTACATTATATTGCAGTACATGATAAGACACTCACTTTTACAAATTTCTAAAAAATCATAATTCCTGAAAAGGGAAATCTCTGTATTGCAGCTTTAAGCAGCTAATAGAGGGGGCGTGGTTAGACACCTGTCAATCAGTCAGGACACTAAAAGTTAAGTCTAACAGGACTGTGGTAAATTAGCCTTTTAGGAAAGATTATGTGATTTTCTATTAACTTTCACAAGTTTCATAGTAGATTACGCAAAAGGTGATATTTGTTTAATTAGTGTTATTTTTTTATTTTATCAACACTGGGGAGGGTTTTGCTCTACCAGTCGTCCCTGGGTTAGGGTTTTCCAACAGGAACGGCCTGTTTAAGGTCAGACAGCAGAATTCATGATTCCATCAGTTACAGCTGGTGGTCCAGACATAGACATGAATACGTAGACGCACCATTAAGCACTGGAGAGCGTAACAGCGCTCTCACCGCCATTTTGGGTTGGTTCCTCACTTTCCTAACCTAACTGGAGTCAACTCAGGGTGGGCTACTATCCCGGTTGTTTGTGTAGCCTACAGTTGCAACAACCGGCGTACTATTGAAAACAGATCACGTGGGATTACTATTGCCTTTTCTAGCCTACCTGTTGGGATTTTATATTTTTAATTTATTTAATTTAATTATATTTATATTTTAACTATCATGCCATACCACATGTCTGATTTTGTGAAAAAGCATAATAAAATGTGTTCTTTAGTTGAGTAAGCACCTTCCTCATTATGAATAAATGCACTGGAGGTGAATGGAGACCCATCCAAGATGGCGGCTCGCTGCTACACTAGCTCCAATAGGCAGAGCCTGTTCATGTTGCATCTACGTATATGTCTGTGGGTCCAGGTCCTGCAGCAGCAGAGCAGCCCCAGACCATCACACTAGCAACACCATGTTTTTGTGTTAGTTTGACTCCAGATGGAACAGGCCGCACACCTTAGCCCAACCCACTGTCTCTTTCTTAATGCTGAGTCATGACCTCTGACCTTAGCGTTGACCAGATTTTATATTTATTTAAAGGGACACTTTGCAACTTTTTAATATTTTTAAATCATGTTCTTGAGCCAGTTTGTGCTAAAATGACCCTTTACAGGGTGAATGAAAGGCCACCCAGCCCCTGTCGCCCCCTGTGGCCAGAATATTCCACTTGTAACTTCACAGTTGCCGGTCCGGTCTGTTGGGACTTAGAAAAATTCAGCTTGACCTACCTGGCTCTGCAGTCTGGTTCCAGCATGTTTCCTGCATGCTTTAAGGGAGAGTGTACAGAAACATTATCAATTACTTTATCTACATTACTGTACCAGATTGTAGCTAGGCAGCTAGTTTCTATCTGTAATAATATACTGCTATATATATACACTGCTCACAAAAATGAAAGGAACACTTTAAAGAAACACATTAGATACATCATATCTCAATATGAATATGGATATCTATACAAATAATGACAGGGCAATGTCTTAGGAACAAAAGGATGCCAAGTCTTTTAATGGAAATAAAAGTTTTCAGCCTACAGAGGGCTCAATTGTGTAGACACCCTAAAATCAGAGTGAAATGAAGATGTGGCAGGCTAGTCCATTATTTCAAAAACTTCATTTCTGCAACTCAAAATGCTTTTCAGTATCTTGTGTGGCCCCCACGAGCTTGTGTGCATGCTTGACAACGTCGGGGCATGCTCCTAATGAGACAACGGATGGTGTCTTGTGGCATTTCCTCCCAGATTTGTGTGAGGGCATCCCTGAGCTCTTGTACAGTCTGAGGAGCAACCTGGCGCCGCCTAATGGACCCAAACATAATGTCCCACAGATGTTCTATTGGGTTTAAGTCAGGGGATCGTGAAGGCCATTCAATTGTTTCAATTCCTTCATCCTCCAGGTACTGCCTGCATACTCTTGCCACATGAGGCCGGGCATTGTCGTGCATTAGGAGAAAACCAGGACCTACTGCATCAGCGTAGGGTCAGACAAAGGGTTCAAGGATTTCATCTGGATACCTTATGGCAGTCAGAGCACCATTTCCTAGGCAGTAGAGGTCTGTGCGTCCCTCCATGGATATGCCTCCCCAGACCATCACTGACCCACCACCAAACCTGTCATGTTGAACGACGTTGCAGGCAGCATAACGTTCTCCTTGTCTTCTCCAGACTCTTTCACGTCTATCACAGGTGCTCAGGGTGAACCTGCTCTCGTCTGTAAAAAGTACAGGGCGCCAGTGGCGGACTTGCCAATTCTGGTGTTCTTGAGCAAATGCCAGTGGAGCTCTACGGTGCTGGGCAGTGAGCACAGGGCCCACTACAGGACGTCGGGCCCTCAGGCCATCTTCATGAAGTCTGTTCCTGATTGTTTGGGTAGAGACATTCACACCAGTGGCCCTCTGGAGGTCATTCTGTAGGGCACGAGCAGTGCTCAGCCTGTTCCGCCTTGCACAAAGGAGCAGGTATCGGTCCTGCTGATGGGTTGTGGACCTTCTACGGCCCTGTCCAGCTCTCCGAGAATAACCGCCAGTCTCCTGAAATCTCCTCCATGTTCTGGAGATTGTGCTGGGAGACACATTAAACCTTCTTGCTGCAGCACGTGTGGATGTGCCATCCTGGAGAAGTTGGACAACCTGTGCAACTTCTGTAGGGTTAAGGAATCGCCTCATGCTGCCAGTAGAGATAATTACTCAAGCCAAAACTAGCACGAGTGGAAAACCAGCCAAGAAAGATCAAGAGGGAGAAACTTGAAATGACCTCCACATGTTAAACCAGTCCTGTTTTGAGGGTTTTGTAATTGTTGCCACTTTAGTGCACCTGTCGTTAAGTCCATGAACACCAATACAGCTGAAAGTGATTAACAATGCCCTCAGCTGCTTAATCAACCACAAAATTATCAGACAGGTTTAATTGATTTCATGCCAGGCCCAATAAAAAAAGTGTTCCTGTAATTTTTATGAGCAGTGTATATATATATATATATATATATATATATATATATATATATATATATATATATTGGTGTGATCTTCAACATTATACACAAGTGTCACTGCAGTATTTACATGTCTGCTCAGTGATCCCACTGATAATAGACACTATATCACAATTATGCACAAATAAGTGAGATTGCTTTATAATTGGAAGATGTACGAATGAACGTACTGATACAACTCTTAAATGCATGTTCTCATTCAGGTTCTCATTGTACAGTCTTAGGAGTGGGAGTTGACTGTGGGGTGTGTGTGTGTAAGTCTGTAAATGTGGCTTAAATGAACCATGCCACCATCTCACCAGCTGTGCTGCAGGTTCCCCATATCCGAGATGTGCTAATGCCAGGGTCAGAGTTTGCTTAAAGTTGCCACATTTTCCCATCAAGTTGTTTTTTTATATAAAATAAAAAGCTTGAGTGGAAAATCCCTTATGGAATTTTGAGACCTCGTTTTGTGCTGAAGCAAGTGTTATAATTGAGGCCCCGGGTCTAGTAGTGGTTCTGGTGGAGATAAATTTTGCTTTCTAAGTAATCTGGTTAGTCAGCTGCTTAGAACTTTGTACTGTCCATCACGGATGTTAAGCTGGAATCTTCCTTATTAAAGACAAAAAACTGCTGGTGTTCAAACTCAGACCTGTCTTCTGCAGCTGGACGCTGGACTGCAGGCTCCTGAGCTGCTGAGAACTTTTGATTTTACCTGATTTTTGTAGAAACCTGTTTCTCTCTGCAGCTGTTTGGTCCTTAGTTGGCTGGATGTTGTTACTGTTATCAGGAAGTCCTCGCCATTAACCCAGCAGAAACTTCCAGTTTATCTGTAGTCCATCTGAGTCCTACTTCACTGATCATAGTCCACCTGTGATGTAGTGTCTCTGGTTTCCTATAAGTGACCTGTTTGTGTATTTCTTTGTGAACTCAGATGGTTGTCTGTGCTTCTATGTAACCACGAGTCGTGCAATCTGAATATTCTAAACATCTCATTCTTTAGTGACTTTTTGGAATCAGAATTCTTGACCATTTTATAAGTAGAAGTCATCTGTTTCATGTCCTGTGATCCATCCTGTCTCTCATTCTGGCTGTAAAAGCCAGCCCAGGCAATGGGTCCAAAGAGTATGACGTCCCCATCAAGAAGGAATTATTTGCTCAAAATGAACAGTTTCAAAAAGTCCAGTTTGTGATGTCACAGTAAGGGACATTAGCATAGAACCATCACCTGTCTACGCTGGATGAGCAGCAACTCTATTCTGAGCCCTTAAACTCTATTGGAGCTCTTAAACTGATATCAGCCATTCAGGGGAATTGTGGGCGTGACCAGCAACAGCTACATTGGGTACGAAAGTATTCACACCCCGGTCAATTGACCTTTTGCCGAGCCCCGCCCCCCTTAGTTACTGTTGCCAACTCTGACAATAAGTGGATCACATACTGCAGCTCCGCAGATTTCCGTGATGGAAAGAAGTAGACAGATGCGTGTCAGCGACATTTTTGGAGCAATTCCTCCTCAATATCATCCAGATTGAGTCAAAATGGGTATGCAGTGGAGGGATATATTATGGCACTTACACACTAGCACCGGGTCGGCTCCGATCGGTCGGCCTCAGTCGGCCCCGGCCCCGCCAGGTTGTTTACACACGTCTTCCAGGACACCCTTTGGAATGCGGACGTGATAGGCGGTCTCAGAAATGCGCGCGAAAAATTGGCGCGAATATATCAGTGATGTGGGCGGGTCAAAGGAGTGTGGAGAAGTCTGCCCGGTGTCTGCGCTCATCACAGCAGACGGGAACAGAGAAACGGCTGGGTGGGTCAAAGGAGCGCGAAGTCTGCGGTCTCTTCCTTATTAAACAAAAAGCTGCGTGGCAGCACTGTGTCAGTGTGTGTGTGTGTGTGTGTGTGTGTGCGTGTGTGCGCGCGCTGCGCTCATCACAGCTGACGGAAACGGATAAAACAGCTTCAGTCAGAGGCTTGTTAACTCCTCCGCATTCAGAGTGATAATGAAGCGCGCATGCGGGAAGCCCCAGCTGGCGGATTCTATCCGCTAATCGGAGGTTCCCCCTAAAGGTAGGCGTGAATTTGAGCCGACCAATGAGTCGGCAGTGGGTGTGTTGGCCCGGTTTTCGGTGCGAGTCAGACCACCTTCAGATGAGGGACGAAAACACGTACGGTTCAGCCTCAAAAATCCCCGGGCCACCCGGATGTGAAAGGAACTTACCCAATCCCGCCCGGTCCAAGCCGGTGCTAGTGTGTAAGCGCCATTAGTGTCGGCTCCGCTGAGTGAAGCGTAGCAAGGCACAGGGAGTTTGGAGTTTGGGAGAAGGTCCGGCGTCCGGGGACGCGTGGATCCGAGGAGCGGTGGCGGCGACGCTGTGTCCCTGTGAGCTGTCAGCTCTAACGGAGAAAAGCTCCCGGCGCTCTGCATCGCTCAGTTGATCATCTCAGCTGAGTCCGTTTATAAAATGTAACTTTTTATGCCCGTGTTTACTTTCATTTTTAGTTCCCGGCCGCAGCTCGGCATTAATTCATCACGTGATCATGACACCACCCGCTGTTGCGCCAAGGCTTAATGTGCGTTTATAAGACACACGGTTGAGGTAATATTACGCTGATTTGCCGGCACGGTGTGTCTTATCTGAAAGGGTCTTGGATAGTCTGGGAGGTGGACCTCCGCCCAGCCGCGGGCGTGGAGAGCACTCATACTTGCTGGCTTGCTGGTTGAGCTCGATGAGGAGGTTCTGAAGGGAAACAAAGGAGACACAACTACTATCGAGGCTAATGCTTAGTAGTATAAATTAGGCTTAGCTTCATCATTTTGTTTGGAGTTGTCGGATAGTAACGTTTGCTATGATGTGTGATTGGACAATAGCCGTTCTGGGGCGGGGCCAGCGAAAGGCTGATTTTTCACTCTGTTATATTGTAGCCGTTTGCTAAAATCAATTAAATTCTTTTCTTTTTTTCTCATTAACGTACACACAGTAGGGCTGCAACAAACGATTATTTGGATCATCAATGAATCGGATCGGGTCTCGACTTGATTAATCAGGTTAAGCAGGAACATTTAAAAACTGCTAGGGAAACATGTTTTCTCTCCTTCCTTTACTTTATTTAACAACAGAACATTATTAGAAAACAGTTCAATATCGTTCAAAACAACATGCTATCACCTCAACCACAGACATGAATACGTAGACGCCTCGTGGACAGGTGCTGCCTATTGGAGCTGCTGTAGTGGTCGGCCACCATCTTAGATGGGTCTCCATTCGCCCCCAGTGCATTCATTTCTACTGAGAAAGGTGCTTATCCAATTAAAAAACACATTTATCAAGCTTTTTCAAAAAATCAGATACATGGTATGGCATGATAATTAAAGGAAAAGTTTGCTTTTTTAGACATTAAGTTTTATGTGTTCCTTCACCCACCCAGTGCTCTGTAAACTTTGACCCATTTCACACACACCCCCCTGCTCAGAGAAGTGATTCAGAAAGGTAGTTCTGGCTAGTTTCGGGGGCGCTTTATCTGCGCCGTTTAGCCTCACAAAAGGATTAGCCTCTGAAAGCATGGCTAATTTGCATCTCACAAACAAAGAGAAAAAATTTACATTACAACGGGACTAGTTTTTGTCATTCGTATCCCTGCGCCGGTCCCCGCGGATATTAAACAGCGCTTCGTATGTCAGCTGTTTCACTGCCGAATGCCGAAAACATGTCAGACTCCGTCTCATCTGATGACGAATTTCATTTTAACACTATATCAGATGAAGAAGAAACTTATTTTACTACTAGGATATCTTTATGAGCCAGAGTACACGGATGAAGAATTGCATTTTCTACAACACACACATCAACACAGATTGTTGACAAAGCTACTGCAGTCTATGATCAACCATCGGTGTAAAGATGATTGCATAAATAATGCGCTAAAATGCGAAGATGATTGCATGAATACGGCAGACATAGCGGAATAAATAATTTTTTAAAAACAAAACTTACCCAGATTTCTGGTACGGCCGAACTCTTCAAAAACAGTCTTTCACTTTTCCCGAACTTTTTCCTGATGTAATCATCCTCTTTGAAGTGTGCACTGCACAAACGAAAGGTTTTGACTCGTTCCAGCCGAGTATCCTTGGAGTAGCCGATTGCTAAAAGCCACTGATGCCTTAGAGAAACGTCCTTAGCAGGAAAAGTGTCAAACCGAAAAGGTGATCCTGTAACATCCTTATTGTTACAACCCGGGAACCTGCAGGTATGCACCATGGCTGGATATATTTAAGAAAAACTACTTTTAAGTGACTTTAGAAGTTGTTGTTTCACTCATACAGCTAGGATTAGCAGCCAGACACGAGCCCGTTCTATAGCTGCGGGGAGCGGCGCAGGGATACGAATGACAAAAACTAGTCCCGTTGTAAGGTGACGTTGTAAATTTTTTCTCTTTGTTTGTGAGATGCAAATTAGCCATGCTTTCAGAGGCTAATCCTTTTGTGAGGCTAAACGGCGCAGATAAAGCGCCCCCGAAACTAGCCAGAACTACGTTTATGAATCACTTCTCCCATGAAAATCTCTGAGCAGGGGGGTGTGTGTGAAATGGGTCAAAGTTTACAGAGCACTGGGTGGGTGAAGGAACACATAAAACTTAATGTCTAAAAAAGCGAACTTTTCCTTTAAAATATAAATATAATGAAACAAAATAAATTAAAATATAAAATCCCATCAGGAGGCTAGAGAAGTCAATAGTAATCCCACGTGATCTGTTTTCAATAGTACGCTGGTGCAACCGTACGCTGCACAAAAATGAGCATAGCTGCCCACTCTGCATTACCTTTGCAGAGTGAGGAGACCCATCCAATATGGTGGCCACGTTGTTACGCTCTCCAGCACCCAATGGGGCATCTACATATTCATGTCTATGACCTCAACTGTCTTAACAGCTTTTGAGATATTGAATGGTAAATGTCCTGTATTTGTATAGCGCCTTCTTAAGGCTGGTTTATACTCGGTCCGTCTGCGTGAAACGGACGCACGCACCGCCATTTTGCGTCGGCGCAAGGGCTCTCTGACTGGCTCCCGGAGGGTGACGGAGACATGCCCCAAATTTTAAACATCCGTCGAAAGTGACGGAGACCGCAAGCTTGTGATTGGTCAGGATGACGCTTCCTGTAACTTCGTCACCAGCACCGCCGGTGCTCCGTTAATAAGTAAAAAAATATTTAGCGGCAGACCCAGAATAGATTGTAGAACGCATCGCGGAAAAGTCCAAAAATATGAACGTTTATTCACCCGTGACTGAAGGAGTACAAAATACGGAGCAAACGTGGATGGAAACGACGGGAAACGTGGGTTTAGAGGTGGCGACTGGATGAAGAGGTGGAGGAGAATGAAGGACAAATTAGTCCGTGTTAAAAAGTCTCTGAAATACATTAAAACAATGTAAACACATGAGTAAATACACTATCGTGAACCGGATACATGAGTTTCATGGTGGCAGGATATCACAGAATAGCGCTACGCCCTCTGTTGTCCTGGCGGGGAATTGCTTTGCAGCATTCCGCTGCCTGAACAGAAGTTCAATGTGAAAACCTTTCAGACGCTCCGTGTGCATCTCTCCGTTGCGGAGCTCACAGAGAGTATAAACCAGGCTTTAGGGTTCTACAACCCCCCAAGGCGCTTCACGACACAATCAGTCATCCACCCATTCACACGCTGGTGGGAATGAGCTACATCGTAGCTACAGCTGCCCTGGGGCGCACTGACAGAGGTGAGGCTGCCGTACACTGGCGCCACCGGTCCCTCTGACCACCACCAGCAGGCAAGGCGGGTTAAGTGTCTTTCCCAAGGACACAGCGACAGACTGAGCGGGACGCGAACCTGCAACCTTCCAATTGCAAGGCGGCCACTTAACTCCTCTGCCACCATCGCCCTTAACATATAACATATAATTTCTACTGCTAACAATGTAATGGTGGCATGTCTAATGTATGGGTTGGCAATAATCCAGTTTAAATTATGTTCACAGATAGAAGCTTTACTGAATTATATACTACAACGGCTTGCCGTAGCCCTGGAGCGGTGTTGCACAGACTCGTAGCAACAACGTGTCTCCTGGTAGCTGCTGTGGCTCTGCTCCATAGCGCTGCAGACAGCTAAGAATAAACAGGATGGTGGGACTTTTCTTCCGCTTGTAGAGTTTAGTCATTCTTAGTTTCACGACCATCATGTTTTTTTGGAAACCCACTTTATCATGAGTCTGATATCCGCTAGCTTTAGCATTAGCCAACCTGCCCGTAGCTGCGCGTTTGATCCCAAATTTTGGACCCTTTGTGTCTTTGCTGGTTCCTCTATATAAACACAGCACCTAGATTACCACATTGTGCGCCAGTAAAAAGCATCTTCCTTACACAAAAACAAATAACTTACATTTGTTCAATAAAGTTCTGGGAGCGTTGCACGGAGCGTTTTTTTAATCTCACGTGAAGTGTGTCGGTCGTTCCTCATCAAAACACCGGCTTTCTCTTTCGTTCTGATCTGCCTCGGCCTGCTCTGCTGCCGCCGCGGCCTACAGAGCTGCACGCATTGACTGTTAAATAAAGGTTGCACAACAGGAAAAAGAGTTGCACAACACAACAAATTGATGACAAAATGCATTGCCAACACATTTATTCATCGATTTGTATTGATTTTATCGATTTGTTGTTGCAGCCCTAACACACAGCACCCCATATTGACAGAAAAACACAGAATTTTAGAAATGTATACAGATTTATTAAAAATGACGAGCTGAAATATCACATGGTCCTAAGTATTCAGACCTTTTGCTCAGTATTTAGTAGAAGCACCCGTTTGAGCTAATACAGCCATGAGTCTTCTTGGTAAAGATGCAACAAGTTTCTTACACCTGGATCTGGGGATCCTCTGCCGTTCCTCCTTGCAGATCCTCTACAGTTCTGTCATGTTGGATGGTGAAAGTTGGTGGACGGCCATGTTTAGGTCTGAAGGTAAACCGTCAGCCCAGTCTGAGGTCCTGAGCACTCTGGAGAAGGTTCTTGTCCAGGATATCCCTGTAGTTGGTCGCATTCATCCTTCCCTTGATTGCAACCAGTCGTCCTGTCCCTGCAGCTGAAAACACCCCCACAGCATGATGCTGCCACCGCCATGCTTCACTGTGGGGACTGTATTGGACAAGTGATGAGCAGTGATGAGTGCCTGGTTTTCTCCACACATACCGCTTAGAATTAAGGCCAAAAAGTTCAATCTTGGTCTCATCAGACCAGAGAATCTTATTTCTCACCATCTCAGGGTCCTTCAGGTGTCTTTTAGCAAACTCCATGCAGGCTTTCATGTGTCTTGCAATGAGGAGAGGCTTCTGACGGGCCACTCTGCCATAAAGCCCTGACTGGTGGAGGGCTGCAGTGATGGTTGACTTTCTACAACTTTCTCCATCTCCTGACTGCATCTGTGGAGCTCAGCCACAGTGATCTTTACCTCTCTCACCAAGGCTCTTCTCCCCCGGTAGCTCAGTTTGGCCGGACGGCCTGCTCTAGGAAGGGTTCTGATCGTCCCAAACATCTTCGATTTAAGGATTCTGGAGGCCACTGAGCTCTTAGGAACCTTCAGTGCAGCAGAGATGTTTTTATAACCATGGCCAGATCTGGGCCTTGCCACAATTCTGTCTCTGAGCTCTTAAGGCAGTTCCTTTGACCCCATTCTCATTTGCTCTGACATGCATTGTAAGCTGTAAGGTCTTCTATAGACAGGTGTGTGGCTTTCTTAATCAAGTCCAATCAGTAGAATCAAACACAGCTGGACTCCAGTGAAGGTGTAGGACCATCTCAAGGATGATCAGAAGAAATGAGTGTCACAGAAAAGGGTCTGAATACTTAGGACCATGTGATATTTCAGTTTGTCTTTTTTAATAAATCTGCATAAATTACTAAAATTCTGTGTTTTTCTGTCAGTATGGGGTGCTGTGTGGTCATTAATGAGGACAAACATGAATTTAATTGATTTTAACAAATGGCTGCAATATAACAGAGTGAAAATTTGACGGGGGTCTGAATTCTTTCTGTACCCACTGTAGTTTTCTGAAAGTGACAGCGTCCTGAAGTGGCTCATTCTGGAAGGTACTGAAACTGTCCAGAACAAAACTGCTGAGATCTCTTCATTATGAGAACTACTATAACTATAAAAATAGGTTATAATATGTCCTCTTTAAAGTTCTTAGTATCTGTTGCTGTGTAGAGGATCACAGAGTAAGCAGACCGTTAATCTGACCTGAGGTCGGTGTTAGGGTTAGTGTCCCACTCAGCCAGGACCCTTCAACGCCAGCTGGAGATGTTTTATAAACACTGTTCTATGTGGTTCGGACCTGTTTTAAATAAGTGGCTGCTGGTCTCCTTGAGCTTGCCTCCTGCTGCTGATGAAAGCACTTCTTACTGAACCTAGACCTGATCTATACTTGACCAGTTGTTTTATAGTACTCACATGAATCCCTGTGACCCAGTAACCTGTTGGTGTGGTGTTACGGTCCAGTTGATAGAGTATGCCTTGATCAGGACTTACTCGTGGTCCTGGATGGAGACGTCCCTACCAAAGAG
This sequence comes from Aphyosemion australe, assembly GCA_006937985.1. Lineage (NCBI taxonomy): Eukaryota > Metazoa > Chordata > Actinopteri > Cyprinodontiformes > Nothobranchiidae > Aphyosemion > Aphyosemion australe. Next base: position 129,504 of record SSNS01000759.1, on the reverse strand, counting down.
CTCATGTTTACACATGTTCTAAAACCATGAAAGCAGCATCTTTCTACCATCAATGCCAAATACTGTGACTTCCTGTGTTGTCTTTACCCATAGATCATATATTTGGCATTTTATATTTTTGTAATTTCATAAACATGAACACATTTCACAAACTCAACATGTTCTACATGCCAAGCCATTAAAAGTGGATTTTGGGTTCATCCCTTTGAGAAAAGGGTCCAAAAGCTTTTAATGGTTCAGAGGTTTTACAACGGCATGTGGAGCTTTGAATCCTCCTTTGGACCTGAAGTCACTTGAAGTGTGTGCCTGTAAATAATCCAGAAGAGCTGCTTTTCTAATGTGAGGGACCATTTTTGACCTTTGACCTTGAACACGATGAAGCACAATGAGGTGAGTATTTCTGAATCAGAACACTGGATTCAAGACTTCTGAAGCTTAGTGGCCTTTTACAGTGAAACTATGTGGTCATTTCTGCCTACGATAAATATTGTTGGGAACAATATTTATTTCCCATCCCTTCCTCAAGAATTCTTCCTGTTATGCATTCCAAAAAAGGAAAAGCAATCCCATAATCTCAGCAGTCAGGATGACTCCTCTGCTTTGGCTGTGCCTTTAGGTTGTATTTTCCCATGTAGCTCCGACTTCTCTGCCAAGAGCCGGACCAAACAGGTCTCTGATAGTTGACGGAGTAATATCCTGATGTGTCTTCATGTGTAACTGATCTGTGAGGATGTGTGAATTACAGAGAAATCATCTGCTGAATGACCATACCATAGCAGTAATGTGTTTTATGTAATGATTGAAATCTTGTAGATAAAAACGTTCATCATGTGTTTGAGCCACCAAGTGGTCAAGTCCTGTGATTAAAGATGTAACTGATACAACATGGCTTCCATTATTCTATTAATCAGACTTTTGTTTGGGGTTTGGCCCACAGCTGGAGTCACAGTAAAGTTCTTTACTGTCCCACAGCAGCAATCAAACAGATCAACACAACACACATACCACATTCAATAACAAGCAATAAACATCAGACGTGAAATCTGCTGTGATTGGTTCAAATGAACACGTGGCAGTTGTCTACATGTTAAAAATCTAACACAAAACCAGCATCAAGATTGAAAAGGTGCAAGAGTTTGTTCACCTAGAAGTATTAAAAGTTGAATAAACCTAAATCCACAAATAAAAGCCTTGCATTGTTTTTGGGCCTTCCAGGTCTGTAGTGCCCCACCTGGGGTCCACGGACCCCCAAAGGGGTCTCCACTAGGGCTGCCACTAATGACTTTTTTTATTTCGATTAATCTATCGACCATTTTCCCGACTATTCGATTAGTCTAAACGATTATTTTTTTAAGAACAACAAAATGTAATTTCAGCTCATTTTATTGTCATCAAACATTTCCATTTCATTTCCATTCATTTTAAACACTGAAATAAATGGAAGCACAACCCTGCAAAAACTAAATATATCTGGGAATTATTTGGTAAATCCCAGAAAGTGCTAAATTAATCAAACATTTCTATTCATAAAAAAAATAGTTGAAGCACAACCCTGCAAATACAAAATCTGGGAATTAAGTGCTAAATCAATCATAAAAAATGCACCCAATCCATTTATCAAAATTAGTTACATACGTTCCAGCTTTTGATTTGACTTGAAACTGAGCAACAGGTAAACAACACCATTTAGGCATCAAAAAATGAGGTAATCCATTTGTACAAAACCATGTACAGTCTTTTTTCTTATTAAACTAGTGCACACAGGTTTTCTTCAGGTATTCATTTTTTAAAGTGACTTCTTTCAGAAACAGACAAATATGAAAACAAGTCCAACATGAAAGCAAGAACAACATAAACTCTTATTCATAGCTCAGTAGTGATCTAATATGTTTTTGTTAAACATACAACACAGAAGGGAACAGATTTTTTTTTTTACATTTCAAGAGAAGTGTTCATCCTATGGTAAAAGGTTAAAGTTCAGTTCAGTTAATTTCAGTGTTGTAGTGCAAAAATGTTAACATGTCCACATGTTCGGCACTCAGACTGGCTCTTTTTTTTAGAGACAATGTTTCCAGCTGAGGAAAAGAGACGTTCTGAAGGAGTTGATGTGGCAGGTACACACAAATAGGACTTTGCAAGTAAAGCTAGAGAAGGAAATCTTGCTTCGTTTGATTTCCACCACTGCAGAGGATTTGTGCTTTTTGGTGAGGTGTGTTCCTCAAAATACCTCACTTTTTCTTCTCTCACAAAATGACTGTCATTTGCCTCATCATCACTGTCATTCATGCTTGATGCATCAGAGTCAGAACCAAGCAACTTGTCCAGTAAAGAGACAGGCGCATCTTTCTTCTCATCTGTGGATTTTTGGACCTCCAAGGCATTCTGCTTCTGTGACTTCTCCACCACTCTCTGTTTCTGTTTGAGTGCAAGATCTTGAATTTTGGCCTGCAGTCTCACATTTTCATCTGTAGACAAGAATTTCAGTTGGCGAAACCTTGGATCCAGAGAAGCTGCTATTAAGCTTGTATTTGCAGCAGCATCGTTGTAGGCCATCTCAGTGTCCCTGAAATGCCTGCACAGCTGTGCTGTCAAAAGCTGCAGTCTGTGTGGATTTAACCAGTCCTTTAATGAGGGATGGTAGAGAAGACAATGTCACATATGAAGCCCCGCTAAGATAAACAGTAGCACATTCAAATGGTTTGAGAGCTTGTTCCAACTCTTCCAGTAGGCTCCACTGTTCAGCTTTGAGGTCAAGGTAGTGCTTTGTTCAGTGTGTAACTTCTGGGTCAGACAGACATGCTGTGACCGGCCATCTCTGCTCCAGTAGGCGACTGATCATATGGTATGAGCTATTCCATCGCACACTAACGTCCTGAATTAGCTTATGTTCAGGTTTGCCCATTTGTTTTTGTTTTGTTTTGAGACTTGTGCTGGCCGCCTCACTCTTTTTGAAATGTTCCACCAAGGATCTTGCTGCCCCAATGGCTTTTGTGATTTGTGGATGCTTTAGAGCATGGTTCACTGCTAGCTGTATTGTGTGGCCAGCGCAACGGACCGATGATACTCCGTGCTTTTCTTCTAAAAGCTTGAGGGCTGCAACCACATTGGCTGCATTGTCATGTACAATGGCCAGTATTTTAGTTGAGGGAATTCCAAACTTTGTAAGTGCAGTTTCAGTCCAGGATGCAATGTTCTCTGCAGTGTGTCTTTCTTCTAGTGGCATTGTAGTCAAACTGTAGCTAACAAGCTCCCAGTTGTCATTTATGAAATGGCATGTTATGCCCAAGTAAGCTTCTGTAGCGACACTTGTCCAGGCATCTGCTGTTAAGCTGATCATGGAAATGCAAGAAGAGAGGGCATTTTTTACTTTTTGTAGTTCTTCCATATATTTCTGCTCCATCATGCTGGTGAAAAATGTCCTTTTAGGGAGAATGTAGCCAGGCTGAAAAGTTTTTATCATGGCTCGAAAACCATCATCTTCCACTATAACGATCATCTGCAGTATGCTATCAGTAAGAACAGCCGCACACTGAGGTGAAATGTCCTTCCTTTGCATGAATTCTGTCACTTGGCTTTGACGATGGCTAAGAGAAAAGATAAGAAAACAAAACAATTAAGATTTGATTGGAATCATTTATTGATTTTAATTTATTAACTTCTATTATTTGTTTGTAATTTGCTTAATTGTTCATTTTCTAGCAACTTATTTATTTACCATTAACATTTTCTAACAAGTTAACAGGTTTAAAGATGGGATTACAAACTGTGCTGTGCTGGCTAGACCTTTTTTTTAAGCCGGCTAACATTGCCGGCTGGTCACGGTGCAGACTTACTGTTTATCATCGAGGTACTTGTCATGATTAAAGAAAGGGTCTAAGACGGTCAGAATAACACAGTTGTAATCGCATCCTAAGACTTTCAGACATTAAAAAAAACAGTTCTTTCTGAGAAGAGAAATTAGCTTAGTTAGCTAGCTTAGTTAGCACTAATGTTATTATTCAGTAATCATGTTCTAAAATACATTCTGTAAAGCATGGCAAAAAGGCAAGAAACATTTTATAAGAGATACTAGTACTTACGGTGGTGGTTTTGATTTTTCAGGTGGC
>SSNS01000759.1:87315-110893 GCA_006937985.1 Aphyosemion australe | reverse complement strand
GGTAAGTAAGTAAGTAAGTAAGTAAATTTTATTTGTATAGCACTTATCACAGAAAAAGAATCACAAAGTGCTTCACAAAGATCAACAAAAAACAAGATAGTCATCATAAAATGATCTTAAAACAAAACAACAGAATATCATAAAATCATTAAAAATCAGAAAACAGAAAGTCATAAAATTATAAAAATGATAAAACAAATGAAAGATTATTATAAATACAAGTTAGAAAAAACGAATAAAACATAAAAGATTTAAGTAAAAGCAGTTTTAAACAAAAGGGTCTTCAGCTGCTTTCTAAAGGTGACCAGACTGTCAGAAACACGTAGGGATAAAGGAAGTTCATTCCAAAGTCGGGGTGCAACAGCCTGGAAAGATCGATCACCTCGACTTTTATATCTGGTCTTTGGAATTTCTAGAAGGTTCTGGTTTGTGGACCTGAGGGCTCGGGTTGGAGCATAAGGCTTTAACAGTTCAGTAACATAAGGAGGAGCTTGGCCATGTAGAGCCCTGTATGTTATAGTAAGGATCCTAAATTGAATTCTAAAGTTAATGGGTAACCAGTGCAGAGACATCAGAATAGGAGTGATGTGAGCTCTTCTGTTTGCTCCAGTTAGGAGCCTCGCTGCAGAATTCTGGACCAACTGAAGGCGGTCAAGGGCTTTCTTGTTAAAACATGTGAAAAGGGTGTTACAGTAATCTAGACGGGAGGAGATAAAGGCATGGAGAACCATTTCAAGCTCATGTTTTGACACCAACCTTCGCAGTTTGGAGATATTTCTCAAATGATAAAAACAGTTTCTGACCAGCGTTTTTGAGTGGCCTTCAAGAGACATTGATTGGTCAAAGACAACACCCAAATTTCTCATGTTTGACTTGACAGCAGAAGCTAAATGACCAAGTTGTTGACTAATCAGAGAAGCCATGCTCTCAGGGGCAATGATCAGAAATTCAGTCTTTTCAGAGTTTAACTGAAGGAAGTTATTTTCTAGCCAGCTAGTGATCGCTGATAGACACTCTAGTAGTTCAGCCAGTTTATGGAGCTCAGATTCCTTAAAGGAGCAGTACAGCTGAATGTCATCTGCATATAGGTGATAAGAGACATTTTGAAAAGCATCAATTATCTGTCCAAGAGGGTGTATATATAATAAAAACAGGAGCGGACCTAAAACAGAGCCTTGGGGTACCCCACAGAACAGGTTTGTGGAATCTGACATGATTTGGTTTATACAGACACTGAAACTTCTGTTAGAAAGGTACGATCTGAACCAGTCTAGAACAGTTCCAGAGATTCCCAACGAGTCATGAAGTCTGTTAATTAAGGTGCTGTGATCAACAGTGTCAAAAGCTGCAGAAAGATCCAACAATACTAAGACTGTAAATTCCCCGTTGTCTGCAGCCATCATGATGTCACTGGAAACTTTAAGCAAAGCTGTTTCTGTTGAGTGATTTTTACGAAAACCAGATTGGAATTTATCAAAGTTGTTGTGAATTTCCAGGAAAGTAATCAGTTGATCTGCCACGACTTTTTCTAAGATTTTAGAGATAAAGGGCAATTTAGAAATGGGTCTGTAATTATTAGGCTGAGAGGAGTCCAAACTGGGTTTTTTCAGGATCGGTTCAACAACAGCATGTTTGAAAACAGAAGGTACAGAGCCAGATTGGAGAGATAGATTAATAAAATCCACAATGCATGGGCCAATTTGGTCAAAGACCTTAAGAAGCAAAGTGGTTGGGAGAAAATCAACAGGGCAGGAAGTTGGTTTCATGTTTTTCTGAATGAGACAGATGTCCTGGAAATTTACAGGAGTAAAGAAGGACCATGATTGGGAGGGAGGTGGCTGGATGGGAGAATGGGAAGAGGATGGGGGTGAAAAACTTGCCCTGATATTTCTGATTTTATTCTGAAAGAATGCAAGAAAGTTGTTACAGTCAGACCTTGAGAATACAGGCATGTGAGGGGCGTGAGGTGAAACAATCTGGTTTATGGTGTCGAACAAGACTTTAGAGTTATTTTTGTTTGAGGAGATCAGCTGAGCAAAGTAAACAGCCCTGGAGTTTGTGATCATCTCATTCAGAGATGTTATGAGTTCCTTAAAGTGCAGCCTATGAACCTCTAATCTAGTTGACTTCCAACGCCTCTCAGCTTGGCGGCATGTCCTTCTGAGACTATAAATATTTTCATTCATCCAAGGACTTTTTCTTCTGTGAGACCCAGTGCTTTGTCTAACCGGAGCCACATTATCTAAGATACAAGAACATTGCTGATTAAGGGAATGGATAAAGGAGTTTGGATCATCACCATGAACTAAGCTGCTGTCAAATAATGCAGAAAATCCATCCACTGCTGACTGATTAATGATGCGTCTTTTTGATTTCAGTTTGTGAGGGACAGGATCAATGTTTGATTGGACATTAAAGAGAATGCAGCTGTGGTCACTCACATGAACCTCTTCAACATGTAAATGGTTGATGTTTAGTCCTAGAGAAAACACCAGATCCAGAGTATGGCCCATTTTATGTGTGGGGCCTGAAACGTGCTGTTCAAAGTTGAAAGACTCGGTAATAGATATGAACTCTACTGCTGTGCTACAAGCAGGGTCATCAATGTGTAAATTAAAGTCACCAAGAATTAAAACCTTTTCTAGTTTGAGCGTTGATGACAAGAATTCAGCAAATTCAGAGAGAAAAGGGCCAGCTGGACCAGGAGGTCGATAAATTAAAATACAGTGAAAGACATTTTGTAATCCAACTTTAATGACCTGACATTCAAAAGTAGTAAAAGGGCCACTTTTCATCAAATTACAGACATGTTTGTCCTTAAAGATCACAGCAAGACCTCCACCACGACGTGACGGGCGTGGTGTGGTAAACACAGAGCAATCTGGTGGACAGAGTTCATTGAAATGCACAAAATTTCCATCTTCCTGCCACGTCTCCGTGAGAAATAAATATTCTAAGCCCTCTTTGATGAACAGCTCATTTAAAATAAAAGATTTGTTTGAAATGGAACGGGCATTTAAAAGAGCACACTGAACTGAATCTTGGAGATCATTTGTCTTCTTAACCTGTTGGAGAGGGATGGGTCGTAAGCATCTAGTGCGTTTCTGGGTTCTCCAGCCATAAAAACAGTTTATATCCTTGCAGGATGATAAATGAACTGGAATAGGAAAACTTTCAGGTCTGTCAGCAGAAGATAAAATTGTGGGGACAGTGACCCTTGGAAGGCATACAGATGATGGTTGCATTGGGGGAGGATTATAGAGGGCAATGTTGTTTGGAGTGGTGGTGCAAGCGATGGCCGAAGAAGGTGTAGATGGCTGGGATATGGACCGTCATGTCTGTGAAAAGGAATCCACCAATAGATGTATATCTATGGGACTGCACAGCATACCTGATGTTAGCGGTTAGCATGCTCGAGCCATGTCGGTTAGGGCGTACACCGTCTCGCCTGAAAAAAGAAAACCGCTCCCAAAACAGGTTGAAGTTATCAATGAAACCAAAGGGACGGTGGGACCCGCCTGGTAGGCGGGCGTACATGAAAGCTCTTCAGTGATAGGATGAGGTAGGGGGGGGGGGGGTTTGCACAAATTTCTCACAAGGTCCTCGCATGCTGCAGAGTTGCATCAGTGGGTTTGTAGGGACATCTAACACTTACAAACTTTTTATTGCTACAATAATTTGTTGGAATACTTACAAAAAATCATCAATGTGATTTTTTTGCAAAATGCAAACCATTTTCTACCATGAGGTTTAGACAGTCCCTCTGCTCAGAACAAAAGGAAAATATGCCTGACAAAAATGATCAGGAAATGATTAGGGATCATCATATAATTAAGAATTACTGTGAGACTAACTCACAGAACACCAAACATGAAAACATCTGAACATGTTCCAGAGTTCTTAGGAGGTTATTGTTGTGTTCATGCTGCTCTGATGAGTTGGTTCTGATTAAACGTTTAGGAAGAGCTGGAGCTGCAGGGAGATGCAGCTTTATCTCAGCTGTTTGCTTGAATACTTTAATAAACCACTGCTAAGGTCAAAATGTTACAACTCTGCTTTAGTGCTGCAGAAATGTTACAACATTATGAAATGATCTCATCACGTGTTTGTACTCCAGCTTCCTTAAATCTTCCGCTGCCCAGATCAATATATTAGGATGACTTTGACATGAGTGAGGCTGCAGCATGCTGGTGGCCATTTCTCACCAGAAAAAAGTATTTATGTTGTTAATATTAGGTTTTAACCTTTCATTTATACAGCTACTGGTTTTAACGGAGTTAAATACTGGCGGTGGTTATGTTCAACTCCGAACTTGACTTGAAAAAAAACACGACGAGCCTCGGGGGAAAATCTCTTAAGGCTGAAAGGAGGTAAATCTGCTACAGTCCTCGACAGAAAACCGTGTTATTCAGTGGTGATTTGGTTTGATTTGACAAACTTTAAGCTCAAAGCCGCTGCTCGTGAGCGCCGTGCGGGTGCGACGCTGCCAAGCGCCTGTTTCCGCGACTGTGATTGGTCAAATGACGACACGCTAAAACAAAGATCGTTTGTGAACAAGATGAATCCCTTCCTTCCTTTACTGACTGCTGAAACCAGAACGGCTTAGTTGGCTTAAAAACGGCGATTTTGCCGAAAAGCGAAAGGTTTAGGTATGAGATCGGACAAATAAATCACTCACCTCACTGCCCAACACAACGTCCTCATTTACCCATTGTAATCACGAGGTAGCAGCGCGAGTTAACGGATCCTAGCAGACAATTACCGGAACGCGTCCCTTCAAAATAAGACAGTTCCCGGATCCTGTTCCGGCAAGATCCGGCTCAAATTAAGCTCTGCACAGCTCGCTATAGTTTTGGTTGGGCCAATCACAGCGCTCTATATTTTGGGCCAATCACAGAGCGGGAGTAGCCGATGACGTCAGCGCTGCGGCCGCGAACCCAAGCAACATGGCGGCAACGCCGGAGCCACGTTCTTTTGAAACGGCTTTGTCATCAACATTGGATTATTTAGACTCCAACGTGCGTAAGTCTGTCTGATATACTTAGCGGCTTCTTATTTTTATCAAACAAAGTAGTGCAATGTTAGCCTGGCAAGCCATCCTATATATGTGAATATATAGTCTGGCCACAAACCATTGACGGCTCTCAGTCGTGAGGCGGGATCTACGGTTGTCTTTCAAAATGTCAGCACGCAATTGGATAGCGCTAGGACCAATCAGAGTAACGAACAACGTGACCTAATCACAGCAACGGAAAAGCGAGAGGCAGCAATGGCGTCTAACATCAATGATTTCTGTCGTTTTTGTATAAAAACATGTGAATATCAGGTGTACTGGGACATTGCACTACTTTGTTTGATAAAAATAAGAAGCCGCTAAGTATATCAGACAGACTTATGCACGTTGGAGTCTAAATAATCCAATGTTGATGACAAAGCCGCTTCAAAAGAACGTGGCTCCGGCGTTGGCGCCATGTTGCTTGGGTTCGCGGCCGCAGCGCTGACGTCATCGGCTACTCCCGCTCTGTGATTGGCCCAAAATATAGAGCGCTGTGATTGGCCCAACCAAAACTATAGCGATCTGTGATTGGACAGCCACAGGCTGCGAGGGTTCCTATGAAGCGTGCCTAGACCAAACTCTGCAAAGCAAGATTTGGTCTAGTTCACTAGGCTAGTGCAATGTCTCAGTACACCTGATATTCATGTTTTTCATACAAAAACGACAGAAATAATTGAAGTTAGACGCCATAGCTGCCTCCCGCTTTTCCATCGCTGTGATTACGTCACGTTGTTCGTTACTCTGATTGGTCCTAGCGCTATCCAATTGTGTGCTGACATTTTGAAAGACAACCGTAGATCCCGCCTCACGACTGAGAGCCGCCAATGGTTCGTGGCCAGACTATATATACACATATATAGGATGGCTTGCCAGGCTAGATCAATGCATTTTCACTCATATTTCAATTGAGAGAAATAATCACAGTATCCCTGCTGTCTCTGTCAGAATTCATCAGTTTTGCAACATTGATTCAACATCTAGTTAGCATCAAGATTTCAATGTCAACCATTTTGATGATTTAGTTGAAAAATCAATATTGTTTCAATGTAAGCTTGCTATCTGGGTTGGGTGCCGAGTAACATCTTAGAATTTTGTCATCAGACAAAAATTAAACGGTTATGTGCAAAATCTTATATTTTTGAGACTAAATTGAAAGGAAAATGACACTTAAATAACATAATTACACATTAACAATTTATAAGCATAATGTAGACAAGCAAAACTCTTCAAATCATATGAAGAAATCTCCGTTTATACACCAAGCTCTCCCATCATGCAACGCGCCACAGCGCCCGATACGTCATCTGACAAAGACAGATTAGGGAAAAATACATTTGAGGAATTTTGGCCTCTCCAGGCTTCTATACCTGTAACCTGGTTATGCAGAGAAGGGGTTTACCTCGTCCCTGCACATAAACAGCAAAACACACCGGTGAAGCGGTAAATTAAAACATCCAAATCGGCTGGCGACGCGGCTTCATATTTCTAAATATTTAGCGTGTCACTTTGGCGACGCGCAGGTCAGGGCACGGCTCTGGGACAGAGAACCGAGCCTGCCCATCCTATCAGCAGCGGGTGAAGCGCAGCGCACCCTTGGTCTCACAGCCAGAGCGGGCGCGACAGAGGCACATCAACTTAGATTAGACAGATGGGATTCTGTGTGTGAAATAACGCCAGTTGAATGGTCCTCTCGGTGTTGTTAGTGTGCATGGTGTCCAGTAGCTGACACACACACACACACACACACACACGCACACACACACACACACTGCCTTGTAGCCTTCATCCCAGGCTCCAGTCACCCCATCGGCCCAGCAGAGCTCCAGCCAATGCCAAGATGGGAGTGTGTCCTCCATGCTCCATAAATCCAGCCTGTAATCAGTGTGTACCGGCCATAATGAGCAGCAGATAGTGGAAATATGCTGATTATCTCAGCATAAGGAGGATTCAGGGTTGATTGAAGCAGTGCAAAAACATCTGTCTGAGCATAGAGGGAATTTTGTGACGGGTAATCAGGAGTCTCTCAGTGGGACGATTCACTGATCATTCAACTGATTTAATGTGCAAAAACACTTTTGTTCAGTGAGCTCCAGCAGTTGTGTCCACAGTCAGTCTTGTGTAGTTGAGGTTGTTTACTTGTGTGATACACCTGAGTTACATGGAGGATGTCACCTGGGTTAGGGTAGGTATGAAGGGTGAAGTATTTAAGTTGCTATTATCATTTTTTTCTTCATTCATTCTTCTCTCTCTTTGGGCTTGTCCCTTCAGGTGTCTCCACAATCTTCTGTGTCCTCTCTGACTTTATCTCCAAAACATCTAACATCAGCTGTCCCTTTTGATGGACTCATTCCTGATCCTATCCATCCTTGTCACTCCCAAAGAGAACATCAACATCTTGAGCTCCACAGCCTCCACAATTTCCACCAAGGGACCACACTCGCAATCACTTCCCGAAACTCCAGGAAGTGATAAAAAGTTGCAGTTCTCCCCTCATCCACTGGGGGTGGTCTCAGAAGTGAGCAAATCCTCATCGACTCCCATGTTAAAAATGCCAATTTCACAGCAGAAATAGAACGTCTTATAGCCTGGTACAACGAACCATTTTAGGTTTAATAGGTCCAGTTATCAGCCATGACAACTCTGAGGGGGGTGAATTTTTTTGTACCACATCCGTTTAGATGTAATTAAAGCTTGAAATTGAGAATAATTAGGGGCGTGTCTTTTGGATATGCGGAAGACTTTTGGATTGTCAGAAGAGCCGTGGAGTTAACTAGCCTTTTTGCTCCGAGGAAAAACCGGAAGAAGATAGGGCCATCTCATCCTCGGAGTCACGTTAGCTGTGTTCGGCCAGTTCTTGTGCCGTGTGTGGTCATGTTGGAATGTTAATTTAGATATTGTTGGACAAAAATGGCTTGTTGTGGCATTGATTGCACTAACAGAGGGTCCAAGAACTCCCCACTCCATTTTTATTGGTAAGTAAAGTTATATTTTTATTTTTTTGACTACTAACGCTCTGAAGCTAGTTTAGCTTAGCAAAGTAGCTAGTTAGCCATTATTTAAAGCAGTGGTTCTCAAATACTTTCGGTGAAGCCCCCCCCAGGATACATGGATTTTCTTGCGCCCCTCTCCCAATGTGCGGGGGGTGGGGGGTGGGGGGTTGCACAATGTTCATTGTGTACAGTAAGATTGTTTTATGGATATCTGGAATGTTAATTTCTGCTAGGAACACTAGAATTATAGATTTCTGAATACATATCCAGTCTGGAATAAATATTAAAACAGCTTGCCATATAAACGCGCTGATAGTCTGTCGGCAAATGTCGGGAGGTAGGGGAAAGTGTGGGGGAATGATCTTGATGCCAGAGCAGGGGTGGGAGTGTGGTAGGGTTGGGCGATTAGACAAATTATTAAACCATCTATGATTGGCTGAGACGTTCAACGGTTGTTTTTACAAGAGGCGATTTGTTTATTTATTTATTTGTCCGTGAGTAAGTGTGTTAATGATTCATGCAGGTGCGCAGAAATTTTACCCGTTACCACAGAATCCATCGTGGAGGTAACATCATGGAAAGATTTCCATCAGAGCGTCTGTGTTATTCTCCGCATCTGGCAGTGCGCACAAAGCGACGCGCAATAGGAGCTCAGAGCGCGTCTGACAGACTTGTGCACAAGAGCGCAAATGTCGAGAGCTTCTAGATCTGGAAAGTGGAAACCCTTCTTTCAGAGAGTCTGGTAGACTTCTGGTCGTTTCTTTTGGATAAATGTTTCCTGACTTTAAAACTCAGGCTGAAGTAGAATTCGGCAGCACCCGCTTTGGATCTTTGGATCCAGCGTGTCAGCGGAGCCATGAGTCTGTCTGAGGCAAAAGTCCAGAACCTCGTTAGCTCTTCAGCAGCTCCATAGAGACATCTGATTACGCACAAGCAGGTGACCGGTTCAGGTTTATGGAGCAGAAAGAATGTGCGTTGGGGCCGCAGCAGGTGACATGTTGATCATTTAAGTGAAATTGTTTAATTGCATTGTTTATATGGTACTGGGGCTCTCTGGTCAGCTTGTGTGGACTAAATATTAATTAAAATGAATGAATATTTAACGGTTTTATTGAATGTTTATTATTATTATTTTTAAAATGAAAGTGAAGGGAAAATGCGGCCTCTGGCTGCGTGAGTCCTCCTCCATGCGTCCAAATGCAGCAGGATTTTTTCAATTTCTCATATAAGTAAGAAAGTTATTTTAAAAAACATTTAATTTAAATAAAATACCACTATGGTGGGCACTGCAGGGAAACAAGATGAGACTTCTTTTTAACATAACCTGTTTAATTCAGGCCGTTTATACGTCACTAAACAACAAATATAAAATGAAACAAAAAGTAAGAAAAATCTAAATTTCTCTTCCATCTAACACATGCACTGCCTTTCCATTAAAAAAAATTCATGTTTGGACTTTTTCTGTGTTCACAAATCAGTCTGTGATCCTCATTTATTGGACTGACAGTGGAGGTTGGAATACCCTTGTATTTTCCGTGGGGAAGCTCCGAGTGGGGTGGGGGGGTCGGGTGCGTCTGCCGAGCCCCCCATGCTCATCTCCTGCGCCCCCCTTGGGGGGCGCGCCCCAATAATTGACAACCACTGGTTTAAAGCTAGGGTGCCCAATCCTGGTCCTGGAGCTCTACAGAAGCCTGGCAATTACCTGCTGATTAAAATCAGGTGTGTTGAAACAAGGTTAAAACTAAAATATGCTGGATACTGGCCCTCCAGGACCAGGATTGGGCACCCCTGCTTTAAACATATACTGTTTACTGTGATATAAAGTTATTAGGGTTAAATACGGTGCTCGTTGTAACGTTGTTTGTTAGTTAATGGGTTGAAATATGAAATGTGGGTTGAGCTAGGTCCCGCCGATACGGTTTCACTCCGTACTAGTCAGCGCCAATGACTATATAAATGACTCAGTGGCAGCAACTGGGTTCTGCGCCCGCCGCGGTGCGCCCGCCACAGTGCGCCCGCCACGGTGCATCTGTCGCGCGGTCTTAAAGCTGTTGAATCTGTCGGTGGGACGTGTTGAGTAGACCCATTTAGACCCGACCACCAAAATCCCGCAGCTCGGTCGTTGAATTGGCTGAAGCTTCATGTTGGTTTCATAAGGATTAGATAAACTCGCTCTATTATGACACTTTATTTATATATTTTATATATATAGTAACTTGGGGGGATCTAAAAACTGACTAATAATAGCGGCTAAATTGCTAATTTGTCCATTTGTCATGAAAACTACTGCAGTGCTGTTCCTTAAAATGACATTTAGTTCATAGCATTGACTGTTAATAGGTTTATGTCCTATCGAATTATTATGATGGACTCACATGTTTTTTGTTCTATTTCAGTTTTTTCCATATTAAACGTTTTTATTATTATTTATAAGTCTTCATTTTAAACATTTTTATTACAGTTATTAAGTATCAGACAATATGAGTGAACATGAACGATTGCATGTTATTTGTTGTCTTTTGCTGGCGCGCCTTTGAGAACGTTACTGTGATCCAAAATGAATTTGAGCAGGACTCAGCTGGAGCGCATGTAGTCCTTATAATAAAAGTTGAAACCATCGACTGTAGAAACATCTTTATTATAGACCATGAGAAGCTACACAGTATTTTAAACACATATGCCTTGAAGCATTACCTTGAAGGTAATGTTAGGCTACGTTCACACTGCAGGTCTTGATGCTCAATTCCGATTTTTTGAGTAAATCCGATTTTTTTGTGTGGCTGTTCACATTATAACTGAAATGCGACATCAAACACTCTCCAGTGTGAACGCTTCACGGCCCCAAAGCGACCCGCATGCGCAGAAGACAAGAAGTCAGTCAGAACCAGGAGAGGTGGAGTTGTGATGTGAACGCCTTCACAGACAGTTCAGCCACAGGATCACACCTGAGTCTCTCGTTTTGGGCTGGAAACTATTTTAAAAACTATTTTACTCCTTATTCCCGCTGTCTTCCTGAGTTAGTATAGGCTAGTTGCAAGCGGTGACGTTTTTTTTACTTCCGCTATTTCGCGAGGGGGCAGTAGCACTTCCGGTATTATTTTACAGGAATACGGTCTATGGATGTGATGGCTTTATTTTATACTAGATGCCTCCAGGATTTGCCAAAAATAACAATTAGCGACGTACATCGCATTGTACAATCGTCAAGTACAGCCCCGAGAAGCAAAAGGGAAAAAGGATTCAACTTGTACATATCAAATTACATCGATAACTATGAAGGTAAGTTTTAGCTTTTAGCTAGCAACAGAGTCGCATGCTTTCCTTTCAGTTTTCCTAAGCTTTTGAGACGTGCAGAATTATTAAATAATTTTTTAAAAGACTGAGCAACATTGTTTTCACTTCCCTGCAGTTTCCAACAAAGATCTTTCATCAGGGAGAGTGAGCGTCAGGGCCATCTGTTACAGGTCTATGAAAAAGAGTGAAAAGCCTCATGATCTCAGAGTAGGGGAAACACGAAACTGTCTTTCATTTCCAACGTTAAGTTACGTTCATGTTCTGGGTTTTTGATGAAGCTGTACTGGATAAATATGAAATAGCCTAGTAAGTTCGTTCTGTGTGTTGCTAACCGGCTAATTTTATGTCGTAGCAGCTAAACTGCTAGCCGTTCATTGGTGGCGCTGCAACTCCTGGTAGTTACTTTTTCAAGCTTTTAAAAATATTTTGATCATATTTAGTGTAATGTAAATCGGTCACTGGCAAATAAATGAAACAGTGTACATATACCACAGTATAGAAAGCAAACCCAACTGAAAAGTATATGGAAAATAACATGAATTAGATGAAACCCAAGATCTGTCTTCATTAAAATCCCAGAAACTTGCTGCAAACGCAGTTGCTCTTTTTTGTTATCTTCAATGTTCATTTGTTCTGTGTTTGTGTTCATAATTGAGAATGAGTAAATTGAGACGGAATTAAGACTGTAAATACAATAAAATAATTTAGTTTTGTATTTAACAAGTTTGCCTACTTCACACGCAATTACATTAAATATGTGATAAGCCTGGTCTCAGCTTCCTCATTTTGTTTTAAGTGTTGTATTAAAGCATTATCCTTGATGGTGAATGACATTTTTTTTCTTGATGTGTAGATTGTCTTTGAGGATCGCGCTCCAGTTGACATTGCAGAAGCAGAATGTTCCTGTGTGGCAGGAACTGCACTCTGCAACCATGAGGTTGCACTCTTATTCCAGACTGCACACTACTCTACCCTCAACCTGGCTTCAGTGCCTCCTGTGCTGAGCTGCACAGAAACTGAGCAGAGTTGGCACAAGCCCAGAAGCATGGCAAGTATCTGTTTATAAATTTATTAGGTTATTTCTGCATTAGTTTGTACATAACACAATAACAACAGTTTTTATTTTTGTCCTTTAAAAGGGTTTAAAACCAGGACGAGTGAGTGACATGGTTTTTGTATCCACAAAGTCTAAGCAGTTTACCGTTGCGCATGGTGTGAGGTAAGATCTTTTCATACATACTTACACTCTTTTGCCAATTAAATTTTTTTAAATTAAATTTTATGTAAAAGTCCTGATTGCGATCTTTATTTTTATAGGACAAAAAGCTATAAGGCTGTGAGAGGTGAGCTTCCAGACCCAGATGTCCTTAAAGTCAGTGAGGTCTACAAAGACTTCACACCAGATATTGCTCCCCTCATTACTACTTTAGCAATTAGTGCAGACACCCCACTTGTGGACTCGGCATTTGGGAAGGTTCAAGAGGGTTGTCCTATCTCCTACCAGCATCCATTACCAACAAGCCGCGTGATACTTCGTCACCCAGATTCCGCTCCACCACCAGCTCTACCTTTAGATGACTACAGGCTTGAGCCTCGCACCTGCCAGTTTGTCTGTACCCACCAACAACACCTCCATCTACAATCTCTTCTTGTCACATTAGATGTGTCTAGACAAATAGAAGTTGCTACCAGAGACCAAAGCAACACTGTGGAGTGGCACCGTGTCAGGAGTCCAAGGATAACTTCTTCTCGATTCAGAGAAATATGCCATGTCAGAGGCAGAGCTCAGCCGAAAAGCTGGCACAACGAATAAAGAAAGGTGGAGTGCAAACCTCTTCAATGAAGAGGGGGCTGGCACTGGAGCCAGTAGCCATCCAGGAGTACTGTCGCTGTAAAAACACTAATTACTGGCCATGTGGATTTGTCATTCACCCTGATGCTCCATGGTTGGGGTCATCTCCTGACGGCCTTGTCTTTGACCCAACTGAAAACCCTCCATTTGGGCTTCTCGAGATTAAATGCCCAAATGCAAAGAGCTATGTTGACTGTAGCTACTTGAAGATGCAGGATGGGTCTCTGAAGCTGAAGCAGAGTCACAGCTATTATTGGCAAGTGCAGGGTCAACTTCTCCTAACAGGAATGAGGTGGTGTGATTTTGTTGTTTTTGCAGAGGAAGACATTCTAATCCAACGGATTTACAGAGATTGTGAGGTGGCTAGAGCCATTAGAGAGAAAGGAGATTATTTTTTCTTCCATTTCTACATGATTTGCTGATTGTTTACTGCATGTAGGCTTTCACGTTCATAAGGCTTGTCAATATGTTCGTTGTTTGATGGCACTTTGACATACTTGCATAAGATGTGAAATAGTTGCTAATGACAATTTATTTCTAGATTTTATTGAAACCAAAAAGTTTTCTTTATCTGAATATACATGAATTACATTTAATTAAAACAAAATGCATTTTTGTACCAGTGATTTGAACAAAATTTTAAAAAACAAAAAATCTCAAGTCAGTCTTTATGCTGGAAAATCTATTCTGAAACTTTGCTATTTCTTTCAGATTTTTTTCTGTATATGGTCACTTCTGAGACAAGTATATAAAATAAAGAATAATTTTCTAAAGCTGTGAAATCAAACTTTATTATCCTCTCATGGCATCAGTACAACATTATTTCACATTACAGTACAATTTAATGACATGGGTAATAATCAGCTCATTTAATGCCTCAACCACAAATGACAATAACATTTTAGATTATTAAAATAGCTATGTTACACATGCAAATTCATCCTACAAACATACGTACACATTTCATTAAAATATAGAATTTGTCTTTTTCAAAAGAAATATCTTTAGAACTATTTTCAAACAAAAGTAACTTTCCAAATCAGATCAATGCTACGTAGCCCACGCCTTCACCAGCGGTTCATTTTGGTAGTTTGCCAGATAGCAAGCTACACTAAAAAGTTCATTTATGCTTCCACAGACGGAGAGTGGTATGTCTTTATCAAACAGTTTGTTCTCTTTTACCCTCCTGATGCACCTCTCCACATGTACCCTCAGGCGAGCTATCGACTGAGTCTCTGTGACATCCTTTTTACTCATTTCAGTGTTTTTTGAACGAAAGGCAGGCCGGTAGACTTTACATGGAGCTAGACTGTCAACAAGAAACCCTTTGTCCACCATGATTGCCATGCCTGGTTTGAGTAGCTGTGTGATGCCAGAAAGCTTAAAAATCTCACGGTCACTCATGGACCCTGCATACAGCGCGGACACAAAGGTGATAGCACCATGAGGTGCCATACCAATCATAGCCTTGAATGTAGCATGTGATTTGTAATTTGAAAACACTTCACTTTGCAAGAGAAGAGAAGATGGTGTCTGACAGAAAATTTCTGTGCAGTCCAGCACCACTTGTGTGTCTGAGAAATCGGAAAACTCAGGTGGAAGGTGAGCTCTGACAACATCAGGAGGAACCCAAAGGCGTTTGCTTCCAAGCAGGGTGTACAAAAAATGTGTCCATGTGCCAATAATCCTGCTGGCTGTAGTGCGGTGAATCCCAAACCTTTCAGCCAAATCCCTGAGAGGCAGGCCGACGGACAGGTACATGAGGAAGAGCAGCAGCTCATCAATAGGTGGAAGTTTCTGTGAAAATTGATAGTTATTCATAAATACAGTTATAATTTCATAGTCCAAGACTGCAAATTTGAGATCTTCTGTTTTTCCTCTTGATATATAAACAGTTATTTACATAAGGTTATTATTCATTTAAAATAAAATTATCCAAGTTAAACAAAAAGTTTTGTTGCCAAAAATGTATCAAAGTATATTCTGTTCAAATAAAACAAAAGTAGTAATAGTTTAATCATAAAGGCATTATTCAATTTATTTAAATTAAAAAGCATGATGCACTAAAACTACTCTTAGAAGTAATTTTTTTTCCAAATTGTTACTTGAGTAAATTTAAAGGAGTAAATGTACGTGATTACTACCCACCTCTGATTGTAATATGACATTTTAAAATAATTTTTCCACATAAGACATTTGAACTTATTTAACTTTTTAGCTAAAAACAACATTCCTCTTATTTTCTTTCATTCTTTCTCATCATAAACAATAATGATCCAGGTTGATTTCTTTAAAATATCTGAAAAATGATAACTGCTATAAAGGAAAGTCTGAATGTGTAATTCATAATTGAAAAACTTTCCACACGCATGATTTTCATTTAGTTTTTGTGCTACATACCGTTGCAGGTAGAGAAAATCTCGAGCAGCTGTCACTGGCAGCAGACTTATCACTGGTGATCCTCACCATCTTAGTGGTCGCTGCAGGTTCCACCAATCTCCAGAATGCCTCAAAATGCTTGTATGAAGCAAATCTAAAATAATAATGCACATGTTACACTTAAACATTTATTTATGGGCTAAGCTTTTAAAAATTGTCTTCATGAACACTGTTGACAGCATTTAGACGCAGTTTTCTATTAAATTTACCTGGTGTAAAAGCGAATGTCCTCATCTGATCCTGCTAAACGTTGTACAGAAAAACGGGTTCGAAGCTGCAGCTCCTCCAGTTGTTGTTCAAGTGCCCTGATCTTCTGATGCAATGCTTCATTCTCTTTAGCCAACTCGTCTGCTCTCA
The DNA here is from genome assembly GCA_006937985.1 of Aphyosemion australe. Classification (NCBI taxonomy): domain Eukaryota; kingdom Metazoa; phylum Chordata; class Actinopteri; order Cyprinodontiformes; family Nothobranchiidae; genus Aphyosemion; species Aphyosemion australe. The sequence continues at coordinate 94,905 of SSNS01000759.1, read as the reverse complement.
CTGCTGTTGTTGGGGTAACGCAGTAATCGTGATCACAAACCGTTTCCATGTCGGATTCACGAGAGGAATCAGCAGTAGTAGACTCAGGAGCAGGGCTCTCTGGCCGCGATCGCCGCTCCCATACATTAGGTCTCGGTGTTGGTAGTTTGTAATCATTCCAGTGAAAGAGAACCGGTAAAGTCCCCCTTTTTAACTTTCTCAGTCCTGCAGGAGTCACCAGAAAGTCACAAAGCTGAAAATGCCGACTACAGACGCGAGTATTTTTCGTGGGGCTAAAGTTGTCCCTGCGGATCTTAGCTAGCCACTGCGTTCGTAAGCTAGCATCTACAGGGAAGGAATGAAAACTTAACTCGGAATTGTACCGCGACGAACACGTACAAAAAGGCACACAACAATGCAAAGATGTCTTTTTCACTCTCTGAAAAGCATGATGCATTTTCTTCGACCGTAATCCACTCATTTCATCAACGTAAAGCTACCGGACTGCACTTATGCACTAAACCGGATATTCTCTGACGCACACTCTAAAGCCGGAAGTTGACCTGTGTCCGACCGTGCACAGAGCCAATTCCCTGAAAATGTTTCGGTATTAAGTTCATTCACGGAACCCCCCCGCCCCGCCGTCACAGAGACTGAGACTGGAGATGCGCTTCGCTCCAGCAGCACCTCCCGTTCTCATGCTTTCTTGTATTTTTAATTCCAAAACTTCACAGGATGTCCCACAGACCCCTGAATCCCTCTGTCAGCGCTGCTCTTCAGCGCTCCTCCTCAGTAAAGTCCTGACACGACGCTCACCTCCGCTGAGCAGTGACGTAGGAGGCGGATTTAATGCGACATGACTGTTCAGACTGCAGTCGCTTTCAAAAAATGCGCATATGTGTCGCAATCAGTACTACATATTGAAACAACCTGAATCAGATTAGGAAAAAATCGGATCTGTGCTGTTCAGACTGTCACAAAAAAATCGGATAAGGGTCATAGGCAGGTCAACATGTGGATTTGATGCGCTTTTGCCTGCAGTGTGAACATAGCCTTATTTCATTAAGAATTGCTTTAGTTTTTAAAGCTGACTTATTTCTAGGGATGTTATGACCACATATTTTGCTCCAATCCGAGTTCAAGTTATTTGATTTTGATTATCTTCCAATACTGAGTTCCATTCTGATACGAGGTGGTGATGCAATGCATTGGAAAAAGGGAGAACACATCCAAGTTCTCCTTCTTTCTGTATTTGTCATTTTGCTAATTCATCCTTAAAAAAGTCACTCATCCAGGAAGTACATTGAACTTTTCAGACTTGTTTCAGACGAGTATCTGGTACGGATAATGCATTTTTGACGAGTACGAATATTAAATGAGTAAAATTCATGATTCGGGTGGAAGGAGAATCCTCATTGGGTAACTGGCTGTCTTTACGCTCTGTGATTGGCCAGTCACACAGAGCGCCCGCCCCTCCCTACAGACAAAACCATCTCTGCCGCGCCGGGAGGCAGCTGTGCTGCTCCGCTCACACACGACAGTGACTGAGGCCTCTGTGTAGCTCTCTCTCGTCACGTTGCTTCAGCAATCTGTACTCCCTTCAGCTCGCCTCTTTTTCAGTTTGTGTAACATTTAAAGTTACTTGTTTCGTAGCGGTGCATTTGACAAGAGAGCTGAAAACGGCTCGTATCGCGTTGGTCTCTCTCTCTCTCTCTCTCTCTCTCTCTCTCTCTCTCTCTCTCTCTCTCTCTCTCTCTCTCTCTCTCACTCTCTCTCTCTCTCTCTCTCTCTCTCTCTCTCTCTTGAAATACGGCACAGGACTATTTGGTCAATAGAAAAACCTCTCTCACACACACACACACACACACACACACACACACATTAATCAACATTGTTTTGTTTAACTTTGTGTGGGGAAAAAATGCCAAGAACTTTAGAAAAAAATAGTTTGATCATAAAAAAAAAAATTAAAATTAAAATGTTGTGTCTTATTCTAGTATGAGTTCAGTTATATTCATGTTCTGAGTTTATTGAAAAATTTGTTCTGTAATAGTTCCTTTACTATTGTGATCAAAAACACTGAATCTCATTCTGAGGCTGATCTGTAAATAGTTTTCAAATACATACATATAGCAACTTGTGAACAATCCATATCAATTTCAGACTTAAAATAATGTACTGACATAAGCCACACCCACTTCCGAGTGAACCACGCCCATTTCCGGGTTAGGCCCCACCCACTCCGAGTACAGATACAGATAATTTAGATGGTTGAACAGATACAGATACAGATTGTGGTGTACTCGCTCATCCCTACTGCTACCAACCTAACATCATCCTTTACATCAGGCTGAATACCAACAACACACATTCATCTAGAATCTGATATCACACACACACACACACCATTTCCAGAATACTGCATATACTATGGCTATTAAGTTTGCATTATGGTGCTGATCCAGAATATTCCCAGAATGTTCCCTTGGTGATCTGGCTGGTTTCAAAGCATCAACTTATCACCCAGTCCTGTTTCACCTTTTTAATCAACTCCACCAATTTCACATTTATTTTTAGATTTTTTATTCAATAAAAATTGATTCTGCCAAATTTTTTGAAAACTTTAAGTGTCTCTTTGGCAAAAATCTTTTTAAAAACAGTGTTGTTGAGGTTCTACAGTTTTAATAGTAATATATTTGATCTCATTATTTTCAATTAAACTCAGAAACTTTGCAATAAAACATTTACATAATATGATAATAAAACTTTAAATGCATCTGCTGACAAAAAAGTTAAATATTTAAACAAAATAAAGGCAATACTACTACTAATAATTATATTATTGAATGGGAACAAGTCTGGGATCCTGGCTGTGTGAGTTTGAAAAGGTGGACTTGAGTTTGTTGTTGAGTCTGACTTTCTGCAGGATGAGGAAAGAGCTCCAGAGGCTCTGCAGGGGGATGAGTGTCTCTAACCTTCACTTTCACTATAGAAGAAGTCACTAAAGTAGACTAGTAAACGGACTCGTCCGCTTTTCTGTCATGCTGCCAACTGTCACGCATTGAGCATGAGACACACGCACGGAGAGATTGGAGGACAAACGATGCACGCGCGCACGCACACGCACGGATGTAAGAGTTCAAAAGTTGGCCGCCTTGTCACCTGACTCTGCACCTAATTACTAATTTATTTATTTATTTATTTATTCTTTATTTAACCAGGAAGGTCCCATTGAGATTAAAAACCTCATTTTCAAGGGAGTCCTGGCCAAGAGGCAGCAAGAGTTACAGTTACAACATATATATATTTTTCAGTTACACAGACATGTTATGTACAGAATTACAGAAGGCAATTACAACACAGGGAATCTGTCTCGAGGGCTCTCAGTCTGGTTTTAAATGTATTCAAGGAGATAAGCTTGTTTAGTTTCCAGTTTTCCTGCAGCCTGTTCCATGCAGAAGGAGCAGAGTGAACAAAAGCCCTTTTACCCAGTTCAGTGCGAGCAAACGGAACACAGAGTAACAACTGATCGTTTGCACGCAGACTGTGAGAAGTTACACTTCTCCGTGAGATTAAGTTACAGATGTAGTTGGGTAGTAATCCAAGCATGGCCTTGTAAATGAAAGTGTACCAATGTGCCAACCTCCTGGTGGACAAAGGCCATCCCACTCGAGAATACAATTCACAATGATGGGTCAGTGGTCTACAGTTAGTAATAAACCTCAGCGAGGCCATGATAAACCACATCAATCTTACCAAGACACTGTGCTGAGGCATTCATATACAAAAGGTCTCCATAATCCAGAATAGACAGATATGTTGCAGTAACTAGTCCTTTTTTTGCCTCAAAAGAAAAACACAGTTAATTTCGAAAAAAGAAACCCAGTCTGAGTTTGAGTTTCTTCACAAGATTATCTATATGGGGCTTGAAGGAGAGGGAGTCATCGAGCCAGACACCAAGGTATTTGTATGTGTGGACCACCTCTATGATATTTCCCTCCAGAGTGGTCACTGAGGGCATACTTACAGGTCTTTTTTTAGAGTTTGATAACAACATTAGTTTAATCTTGTCAGCATTGAGGACCAATTTTAACTGCAGAAGTGTTTGTTGGACCTCATTAAAAGCTTTCTGTAAGAATTCAACAGCTTTAGTGGGAGATGTTCCAAAACAGTAAATGATTGTGTCATCAGCGTAAAAGTGCATATTAGCATCTGACACATTTTGTCCTATGTCATTAATATACATAATGAACAAGAGGGGTCTCAAAATTGAACCCTGTGGTACTCCCTTGTGGATACTCAAAAATTCAGAGGACAACCCATCACATTTAACACATTGAGTTCTGTCCTTCAAGTAGTCTGTGAACCATGAGATCGCATGTTCAGACAATCCCAAACAAGGAAGCTTTTGTTTTAAAACAGCATGGTCTACAGTGTCAAAGGCTTTTGACAGATCAATAAAAAGTGAGGCACAGTACTGCTTTTTATCCAGAGCAACAAGAATGTCATTGATCACCTTTGTGGCTGCAGTGACGGTGCTGTGCTTTTTTCTGAAACCTGATTGCAGACTTGAGAGAAGGTCATTTGAATATAAAAAGTCTTTCAATTGTTCACTTACTAGGGTCTCTAGAGTTTTTGCCAGGACACACAGATTAGATATTGGTCTGTAATTTGTTAATAGAGCTGGGTCACCACCTTTTAGTAAAGGAGTCACAAAAGCAGACTTCCAAACTGATGGTATTTGTTTGTTTTTGATAGAAAGGTTAAAAATAACTGTAAGAGGTTCTGCAATGAAATCAGCAGCCATTTTCAAAAAATAGGGTTCTATCATGTCTAGGCCAGAGGGTTTTCTGGGATCCAGAGTTCTAATAATTTTATGCACTTGCTCTACAGCAGGGGTGGGGAATCCTGGTCCTGGAGGGCCGCTATCCCGCAGGTTTTGTGGTTTATCTGCTCAAACACACTTGATTCAGTGCTTGAATCACCTGTGCAGCAACTCATCAAGCTCTGCAGAAGCCTGCTAATCACCTGCTAATTGAAATCAGGTGTGTTGAAGCAGGGTTACAACCAAAACTTGCAGGATACCGGCCCTCCAGGACCAGGGTTCCCCACCCCTGCTCTACAGTAAACGGAACAAAGTTAAAAGAAGCACCAGGGACCATTTGGGAATCTGTGCAGGGGGACACAGAGGGTGTTCCAGTAGAAGTAGACACTGAACCAGATGAGATAAAATGCTTGTTAAAACAGTTTAAGACCTCAGTTTTATCATGCACTGGGACAGAGTCATTTAGGACAAATTTTGGAAGAGCATGAGAAGTTAAGTTGACAGATAAAGACTTAATGACTTTCCAAAATTTCTGTGGATTATTTAGGTTCTCAGTTGTGATAGATAAGTAATAGTCTGATTTGATCTTTTTGATGAGAGTAGTACATTTATTTCTTAGTTGTTTAAAGATAGCCCAATCAGAGGGGAGGTTTCCTTTTCTGGCTTTGGCCCATGCCACATTACGCTGATGGATAATATTTGACAGCTCGGGGGAGAACCAGGGATTTTCTCGTCCTTTGATTCTGAGTTTCCTGAAGGGGGCATGNGCGCTGGACATGTCCACAATAAGTACGAGATTTGGGAAGAAGAAGAAGAAGAAGAGCATAAAAAGTGTTTATTCTTCTATCAGAAAAGATGCAGAAAACCAACAGATCTGATTACACTGCAGAAAAAAGTGGCACACATGATGATTTTTGATATAGGTTCTCATTTGCTATTCTATTATGGTAAAAGACACTTCTACAGTATTCTAAAATTGAAGATTATTGTGAGGCATATAGATTCATAAGTGTTTTTAATAATGTGTACTAATATGTGGTTCATTGTAATAAAAATGATGAGTGATGATGATGAATTTTTTGTTTTTCATGAAGGTCAGTGAGAGAAAATGTCATGTTTAAGTAGCCAGTTGAAGCTGTACTCAGCTTCCTAATAAATCTCATTATCACTATGTGATTGGCCATGTCATCTCAAAAGTAATCTTGATAAACTTTAGCTTTGCATTTAGATGATCTAACTGGGCTCAGAATCACTTTCATGGTTTGGAGGCTAACCGAAAGAGTTTATCTGCCAGGTCATCATTGATATGTTTCTGGTTCACTTTGCATAGACCCAGGCTCACAAAGGGCCAGTAATTTAGTCAAGAGATGTATATTTACATTTCCAGGCTACCATAGAAATGTAGCTCTATACTTGTACCTTATTCAACCTTACCTCATATCCTGTTGATACACAGTTCTTCTAACTAAACTGCTTCAGTGTTGGTGGGAGGCAGAACACCCACAACAGCATTTCCTGTCTTAAGCTGTGTTTGTGGTTTTGTTTTACCTTTACTAAGCCTAACTTCAGATTCTACAAAAAAACGTTAATTTCTTGTGACCACACATACCTGCAAAGTACATGGGCATGGCTTATCATTTTGTTTGTGATCTAACAGGAACAAGGTCCTTTATAGAGAACCAGGAAACATGCTAAGGCTCATGGTTGGTTTGGTGCTGCAGAAAGAAACAATTGAGATTTGCATTAAAGACGTGTCAACTGTTAAAGAACCTTGAAGGAATAGACTTTGAAAAGTAATGAATAAGCATCATCCCAAAAAATTGGAAACCTGAACAATGCAAGGAGTTGTCTTTTTGTTTGTTTTCTTGTTTTTTCTTTCAGTGTATCTGTTACACCCCCCTGGGTCCTATTGGCCTGGCTATGTGCAGCCATTGATGGCTCTGAGTGCTTCACCTGTGAGTGCAGCATAAAAGCCTGCTTGAAGGAGAATAGACTTTTGTTCAAAGATAAAAAGGGAACATGCTCATATTATTATACTAACTCTCACATGCAACAGAAATCTCTTATTTTCACAACAGCTGCTTCTCCTAATGCACTAAATATACATTTATGTTTATAAAGTGCTATACTGCAAGCCATTTATCATATTAAAGAGAAATTTATGAAGATCATTATGTTTCAAAATGGCCGAACTTGTAGATCTGTTGTGTGTATTTGTACAACGTGATGTGAGCTTGAAAATTGTGTGCGTGTGTGTGTGCTGTAGAATGTGAGAAGCTGCACACCAACATGCGTAAACCTGTAAAGATAAATGTGTACTTGTAAGAAAAATTCACATGCATGTGAAATAAAATAAAGTTGTGTGTAACATTTTCAACTACAACTCTGTGAACACAAGTCTACAGAGTTGTTTCTGCGCATGCTCAGTTCTTCTCTTACAAGTGCACAGCTCTCTTCTCACACGTCTGATTTTTGAAACATGTCTCACGATCAATATGTGTCAAAATGGACGAGCTTGTAGCTCTGTTGTGTGTCTGTACAACGCCATGTGGGCTTGAAGATTGGATGTGAGTGTGTGTGCAGTAAAATGTGAGAAGCTGCACAATAACACCTGTAAATAAAATAAAGTTGTGTGTAGCATTTTTCAGCTACAACTCTATGAACACAAGTCTACAGATCTGTTTCTGCACATGCTCAGCTTTAATTTCACAAGTGTACAACTCTCCTCTCACACGGCTGTCTTTTGAAACACTTGTTGCGCTGTGTTTGTTACAAAAAGCAGCTGA
>SSNS01000759.1:75571-87289 GCA_006937985.1 Aphyosemion australe | reverse complement strand
TTTTTTTAGAGTTTGAAAACAACATTAGTTTAGTTTTGTCAGCATTGAGGACCAATTTTAACTGCAGAAGTGTTTGTTGGACCTCATTAAAAGCTTTCTGTAAGAATTCAACAGCTTTAGTGGGGGATGTTCCAAAACAGTAAATGATTGTGTCATCAGCGTAAAAGTGCATATTAGCATCCGACACATTTTGTCCTATGTCATTAATATACATAATGAACAAGAGGGGTCCCAAAACTGAACCCTGTGGTACTCCCTTGTGGATACTCAAAAATTCAGAGGACAACCCATCACATTTAACACATTGAGTTCTGTCCTTCAAGTAGTCTGTGAACCATGAGATCGCATGTTCAGACAATCCCAAACAAGGAAGCTTTTGTTTTAAAACAGCATGGTCTACAGTGTCAAAGGCTTTTGACAGATCAATAAAAAGTGAGGCACAGTACTGCTTTTTATCCAGAGCAACAAGAATGTCATTGATCACCTTTGTGGCTGCAGTGACGGTGCTGTGCTTTTTTCTGAAACCTGATTGCAGACTTGAGAGAAGGTCATTTGAATATAAAAAGTCTTTCAATTGTTCACTTACTAGGGTCTCTAGAGTTTTTGCCAGGACACACAGATTAGATATTGGTCTGTAATTTGTTAATAGAGCTGGGTCACCACCTTTTAGTAAAGGAGTCACAAAAGCAGACTTCCAAACTGATGGTATTTGTTTGTTTTTGATAGAAAGGTTAAAAATAACTGTAAGAGGTTCTGCAATGAAATCAGCAGCCATTTTCAAAAAATAGGGTTCTATCATGTCTAGGCCAGAGGGTTTTCTGGGATCCAGAGTTCTAATAATTTTATGCACTTGCTCTACAGCAGGGGTGGGGAATCCTGGTCCTGGAGGGCCGCTATCCCGCAGGTTTTGTGGTTTATCTGCTCAAACACACTTGATTCAGTGCTTGAATCACCTGTGCAGCAACTCATCAAGCTCTGCAGAAGCCTGCTAATCACCTGCTAATTGAAATCAGGTGTGTTGAAGCAGGGTTACAACCAAAACTTGCAGGATACCGGCCCTCCAGGACCAGGGTTCCCCACCCCTGCTCTACAGTAAACGGAACAAAGTTAAAAGAAGCACCAGGGACCATTTGGGAATCTGTGCAGGGGGACACAGAGGGTGTTCCAGTAGAAGTAGACACTGAACCAGATGAGATAAAATGCTTGTTAAAACAGTTTAAGACCTCAGTTTTATCATGCACTGGGACAGAGTCATTTAGGACAAATTTTGGAAGAGCATGAGAAGTTAAGTTGACAGATAAAGACTTAATGACTTTCCAAAATTTCTGTGGATTATTTAGGTTCTCAGTTGTGATAGATAAGTAATAGTCTGATTTGATCTTTTTGATGAGAGTAGTACATTTATTTCTTAGTTGTTTAAAGATAGCCCAATCAGAGGGGAGGTTTCCTTTTCTGGCTTTGGCCCATGCCACATTACGCTGATGGATAATATTTGACAGCTCGGGGGAGAACCAGGGATTTTCTCGTCCTTTGATTCTGAGTTTCCTGAAGGGGGCATGCTTATTTACAATTTCCATGAAAGTCTCTTTGAAGAATGCCCATGCTAGCTCGACATCTGGTAACAAATCTATTTGCCTCCAATTAACCAAGGACAAATCCTTATGAAAAGCTTGTTCACTGAATTGTTTAAAATTTCTCTTGCAGATGATGCGTGATTTGGATTTAGGCACTTTAGTGCTCCTGCAAGTGGCAACAACACAATGATCACTCAAGTCATTGCAGAAAATACGTAATGATGAGAATTTATGAGGGACATTTGTTAAAATTAAATCAATCAAGGTGGACTTGTCAGGATTCTTAAGATTGGGTCTTGTGGGTTGGTTAACCAACTGGCTGAGATTAATGGTGTCATGATTCCTGCCTTCCAGCCATCCTTCTGACACCGCACCATACTTAGGACTCCACTTCCCAGCATTCCCCACACCGTCACGCACCTCTCCACGTCATCACGTCCACACTATTTCAGGAAGTCTTCTCGGCAACTCCAGCGCTGGTTCATCGTTTCTATGTCCGTAGCCTTGGCGTTCCCGTTTCGTCTCGGATCTAACGGCGCCTCGCTTAGTAGCGTTTTTCAGTTCTACATTAACTTTTATTTCTCCAGCGCATCGGCTCCATAGGTCACGCCGTGCGCCCAGAGCTTCCGGCGCTCACCTCACGCTTTAGCTTCATAGCCCCTTGGCTCAGATCCACGCCAGCCGGCTACAGCTTTCAACCGTTCCAGTCGTCATGGCTCCACACTCACGCCAGACGATCCAGAGCTCCTACGCTCACCTCATCCATCTGCATCCAAACAGTAAGCCCGTTTTTTCCTTTCTGGAACACCGCCACGTCCTCGTTTCACTTCGAGGCGCGTGTCGGTGCTCCTATAATAAACTGCGTGTTAGACGTCACCCACCGCTAGCACTCCCTGCGATTGGGTCTAATCACACGCTACAACCCTCCTCACCGCTCACGCTGTGGAGCTCAGGTGAGGAGCGTGACAAATGGAGTCACAGAAGCTTTTGAATTCATCTGAAGCTGCATTTTGCCAGTCCCAGTTGAAATCACCAGCCAGTAGGAGTTCGTTATAATTTAATTTGGACAGGAGATGTTTTAAGGATGATAATGCCTCCTTGGAAGCCGATGGAGGCCTATAGCACCCAGCAACAGTTATAGAAAGTGATTTGGCAATTTCCACATTTAAGGCCAAAAACTCCATTTGTTTGCAGATAGACTCAGACAAGACGCATTTAATCTTAATCTAACATAAATAGCTACACCCCCACCTTTGTTCGGCCGGTCTGTGCGATAAACATTGTATCCAGCTATGTTAATATCCTCATTACTTATGGATTTAGTCAGCCATGTTTCAGAAATGATTATAATGTCTGCAGCTGTTGATTTAATCCAGATTCTGACCATGTCTATCTTTGGAAGTAATCTGCGAACGTTCAGATGAACAATTTTGAGACCAGACAATTGTTGGAAATCAGCAGGAGTTTGTGTACATTGCAGCTCAGGTCCAGGGTTTGGTTGCACATTTCCAGATAATAGTAAAAGTAAGACAATCATCAATCTGTGTTTCACTTGACATTTTGGGGAAGTCAGAACATATGTTGAATCCATGCGGTGAGTTTTGTGTAGTGAGAGAGTAAGATTGTGTAAAGCAAGAAAAGGTTTGAGTTTGGGTAATTCTCCAGGCAGGTTTGACAACAAGTTAAAGATCAGAGCAAGGTGAGTTGGTCTAGTTTCAGTATCCCCAGCTATGTGAGAATTAGTGCAGCGATGATAAGTATCCCTCATTCTGAGCATATTAATATTCACCAAGGGGACACAACATGGTCCCAAGTCCAAAACAGCCAGAATAAACAATGAGGTTATGAAAAACATTATGATCTTCATCTTACAAAACACAGGGTCAGCAGAATGATGTTTTTGAGCAACAAATGAGCACGAATTAATTCCCAGGGAGGTGTTGAAGACTGTCAGATTCTAGGGGTTGCAGAAGGGCCGNGGTTGTCATGTTTTGTGGTAATTTCCTGACCCAAGACATGCAGAATCAATCACACAACCAAGGTAAAAAGTCTTAAGATTTATTTATTTTCTTTAAAAACAAGAACATAGGGAGCGTTGTCTAAGTGAGGCGGCGATCGTGGGGCTCAGTCTTGAGCGGAGTTCTGAAACACAGAGGTGTGTTAGTGAGGATGATGGCAACAAGAAGAGGGGGCTTACGGTTCCAGCAGGGGTGATGAGCTCAGGAGGGGGAGGTCAGGTCCGAGGCAGCGGCCAGGCTCGAGAGGGTGTCCAGGAGGGGACAGGTGAGCAGTGGAAAGCGGGACGGTCTGGCAGAGCTGGTTGAGATGTGGTTGAGGGATGTCTGGAGTTTTTGTGGCTGGAGAGGTGGAGATGGTGATGGTACCTGGAAGCAGGAACAAGAATAACAGCATGAGTCTCCAAAAACAATAAAACTAGAAATGCTCAAGAGGCTAGTGACTCTCGGGGCAGAAAATACCCAAAGTGAGTAATCATCCGGCGAGGTGCTGTTGTCTCACTCCCTCCTTTATACCAGACCGGTTGATGTTATGATCAGTAGCAGCTGCCCGCTCCACAGCACCGCCCACCTGCAGTGAAGCACTCACAAGTCACTCACAGTTAGGTGGAGGCCACTAACCTCAGATCATGACATGGGTTGGCAAAAATAAAACAATTTTGTTTATTAAACTGGGAGGTAAACAGTTCAAAAGTAGATTAATAATAGAACAACCTAACAGGAAGCTTGTGTTTAAACTTGACAGCAACAGGGCATTCACAGTGATCCTCTTGTTCTCCTTCACCAGGTCAGATGATGTCCAGAACCACCTGAATAAAAAACAAACCAACAAACATGTTTACAAAGTGAAATGAGTCAAAACATTATGAGCTGGATTTTGAAGTTTGATCATTTAACAAATATGGACTTTAATCAGGTGTGAACAAAACATATGGTACTTATTCATTTGAAATTTTTAAAGCAGATGAATTCTTTAAGACTCAAAAGATTACAGTAAGCCACAAGACAACCACAGCATGTCAAATTATACTTTTAACTTATTAAAATAGTTTTTTTTAAATTCTAGTCCTTGGGAATCACTGTCCTGTTAATGTTCCAGTTTAATTCCATGTAATAAAATGAAGAAACATCTAAATGATGCAGAACAGAGCATTCCAGAGACGGGTTTTAAATTTAAATAATAGTTCTGGTTTCTCAATGGAATTAAAGTNGGCTGGGTTTAGGTGTATGATCCAGTAAGAGTCCTTTGTGTGATGAATCACTAATCAGCAGGCACACACCACAGACGCAGATGTTAACGCAAACAAAAGCTCTGATATTAAAATCCGCCCAGCTGACGTGATGCAGGCAGAATAGAAACTTACAGGCAGATGAAAGCGAACTCCTGGCCGACAAGCGAAACACCGGTTTCAGCCCCATGCATGCGCTGTGTTGCTGTGACTTGGAAGGACAGCGAGGACAGCCAATCACACGTTAACATGACCCGGCAGAGCCAATCAATGAGCTTGTGGGCGGGTCTAAGGGAAAATAGACCTTAGCTTGAGGCGGCTGTCTTCCGCATGGTCCTAGTGCCTGACCTGTATCCACGTATGACAGATTTGGACGGTAAAAACTCACGGAGGACAGGAAAAAGGGCACTTTTGGCACTTCGGACAAAAGGGGCAGGTGCTCAAGCACCCATAGCTGTCCTTCGGTAATGTCCCGGCTACCATCTCGTACGCCAGACTCTTTTATCCTTCCGTTTGACCGTGATCACCCAAGACGTGCTGCGGGTCTACCTCCCTCTTTGTTTACCAGCGTGACGCGCTGGCCCCGAGCCAGATGCTCATTCTGACCCATGTGCCTCCAGCGGTGTTTCTCTGATCCCGGTGAAACGCCGGAGGAAAAGGGGTAAACGTGCAGGAATCCAGGTGAGACCGAGGCTATTATTAAAGCGTGGTTTAGCTACCAAACTTCGGTGTGATCTCCTTGCTTCATCTTCTCTGTTTGCGGACATGATATCCACTTCCACATTCCCCCCAGGCAGTGGCGGTTCTACATGGAATTACTCCCCGGGCGAGACATCCCTTGAGCGCCCCCCCCCGCCCCCCCCCCCCCCCCCCCCACACACACACACACACAGTAACTCTTCCTCAAGGGTCAAGGCTGTGACTGATGTGGCAGATAAGATAGATGGCAGGTCTTGTCCAGCAGGGGAGGTGGGTGGCTCATCCTGACCAGTGGCAGATGATGATCCAAAATATTTTAGAATTGCCCCTGAAATTACAATTTAAACTGACATAAAAAAACCTGTAGACTACCAGAAAGGCCACCTTTTATTACTGAACAAAGCATGTGAAAAATAATCAGTGTAACAAATGCAATGAAGGAGCCACACTTGTGACAAATCTGTCCAAACAAGACTGTGGTCTGCTGCTGAAGATGTGCAATAAAACAACTAAATGATGAAGCTGTGATGTCAGACTCTTCTTATAAAAGCCTAAATAATATGTATTAAATCAGTGGGTGTTGTCTACGTCCCTCTTTCCCATTTGATATTTATAGTTAATTAATATTTTATAGAACAATATTCACCTATATTTCAGTAACATTTTAGGTGGTATTAATATCACTCATCATCAAAATAACACATCTAATATATCCACAGTTACACTATGACCAGTAGACCAGTAATGTATTTCATCAACATGTTCAGTAGTGCTGGAAATGCTAATAACAGGATAGTTAGTGAGGACTGGGGACTTTTTTCTGCTTGTAGAGTTTATTCATTATTAGGCTATGTGAACATGAATCATGACCAACGTGTTTTTGTTGTTGTTCAGGAGGCAGGCTGCAGTGTACATTTAACGAGTCCTCGCGGCGCGCTTGAATCATTAAAAAAGGATTCAAGGAATTTATTCCAACCATTCGTTTCAAACTTTCAACCCTATTAGCTCTGTTAGCAATTAGTTGACTGAATTTAACCGTTAAAATCCCCAGTTAACCGGTTTTAAACAAATGGAAAACGTGCATCCTAGCATGAGAACTACCTACCTTTATCTTTAGCCCGTTAGTCCTGAATTGGGCACCTGATGGTTCAGGCCTTTTCTGTCCACCTCGTTTGGCACTCGACTCAATAAACAGGTTTCCAATCACCAACCAGGAGTCAAGACTAAACCAATTGACCTTGGTGGGTGACCACAAAATCCTTTTGTTTTTCCTCTTTTTTTTGGCCATTTCACACAATTCAGGACAACGTGAAGGAATTATAAGCCTGTATTTATAATATTATGAATTAAATGTGCGTTATAAGGAAGAACATCAAGGTGTGATTGACTTTAGCCATCTTATACAGTTGATTCAGACCCCCCCACCCCCCGTCCGTTTCATTTGGGAGAGACCCAGAGGTGAAATCCCCCGCGCCACTCCCTATTCTCTTCTTCACACACACGGCGCTCGCCTGAACCCTCTCAGTCAGCAGGAGCGCCTGCAGCTGCAGGGGGCGCCAACGTGCTGGTTCCAGTCCAGACACAGATATGACAGGTAATAGTGTAGCGTGAGGGCTATTGCCTGACCTAGTCTAGGAGAAAAACCAAGGGTTGATGTCGCTACAATAGAAAACCATGTTGCGGCACGCAGGTTTTTTTTTTCTTTTTTTTTTTACTCAGCGATTGTGCGCCCCCTAAAAAATGCCGCCCCGGGCAGCCGCCCGGTCTGCCCATGCCTAAAACCGCTACTGCCCCCAGGCCATGACGCGGCATGTTTTCTCCCTCCATGTTTCCTCAGGTCTGTTTACCCTCATTCTTCAGTTGTTTCTTTTCCTGTCCCCTCTATGAGAGAACTTTACAAACACTGTGGCTCTAACCCTGCTAACTTACGTCCACTAACTCCAGCTGTTTCTGTAGCTTCTGATTTCTCCACCTCACTCAGCATGGCTCTACTAAATACTCGCTCCATTAACAATAAGTCCTTTCTGCTCATGGACTCTTTCACTCAGCATGTTTCTGGTCCCACACACACCAGGGGACATACTCTGGACATTGCTTTTACCCTGGGTTTAAATGTCGACAGTTTCTACCGAGGATGTTTATATCTCAGATCACCACTGCATTTTCTTCAACCTGTCAGTTTCTTCATCCCCACCTCCTGCCCTCCGTTTGGTTAGTTCTTGTTTTCTTAATGAGAGCACAGCTCGCAACTTTTCTGCTGCTTTCAATCCATAGCAGCTTCAGACCCATCTCTAAACGTCTGTTCATCTTCAAGATCTTGGAAAAGGTTGTGGCTAAACAACGCGAGCTGCTCTTGATGGAGATAACATCTACAATATTTTCCAGTCAGGTTTTCGTAGAGTTCATTCTACTGAAACAGCTCTTCTCAGGGTCTCTAATGACCTTCTGACTCAGTGATGCAGGGGACTGTTCTGCAGTGGCGGCTCGTCCATAGGGGGCGCTAGGGCGTCTCCCCACCAGTCTCACAAGAAGAAGAAGAAGATAGGAATCACAAAATATATTTTAAAAAAACATAAAAATTAAACTAAACGATCTATACACCATATGGACTAAGTGCTGTGTGTAACCTGCATTTAATTGTAGTTTTAATAATGGTCTTCTTACTTTTAACACGGCTGAATCGTCTACGTACTTCCTGTCGTGTCCTCTCGGGCGCAGCAATCTTTACCATTGACTTAATATGGGCTAACTGGCGCATGCGCGCTGGATCCCCAAACCGTCCACAACGACAAAGATTAGGAGAGCCTTTGGGTGCAGCGTATAGCGAACATCAACGGTGGAGTCTGCTCAGACCAGGTTCTCATCGGTTCAGACCGATTCAGACATCAATGGAAACCTGAGCCAATCGAATTGCTTGTTGTTGAGTTTTTTTCAGCTGGCTTAACCAATCACAGGGAGAGAATCCTTGGAAAATGATTGAATGCATCGACCATTAAACACTCGAGCGGGTAAAATGCCAGAAAAATGTCTGATCAACTCAGCTTTTACGTTGGGATATAGTATTTCATGAACCGATTGGATTTCTTTTCCTATACCACGGATTTATGACCATTTAACCTGCAGGTAAGCCTGATTTTACGCTTTTGGCTTCAGGAAATTAGCATGCTGTTGCGTTTGCGGTTAGCGCCGCTCCATAAGCTTTGAACTAAGAGTGGTACTGCTATTATTGTGAGTCTGGGCTTTAATTTAAACGCCTGCTTCTGTGGATATCTATCATTGTAGCTACTGTGTGTTTTTTTCGTTATGTGCAGCGTCTATTTACGGCATCACGTTTTTTTTTTACAGCTTATTGGGTGTTGGTAGAAGTGGATTCTATAGATTAGATTAGCCTATTCCCTTTAAGTGCGTGTGCAGTTTGTGTAATATATGGGTGAATGGATGAATATTAAGCATGTTTTTGGAACAACTTTGTTGCCGGAAGTGCTCATAGACCCGCTACTGTGACCGTCGCTGACGGTCAGGTTTTAGTTGTGTGACGCTAACGCATAAGAATGGTAATTTGGCGTCCCCTGGTGGTGACATGTGGTTAGTGCCCCACCCAAAAAATAAGTCACCAGCCGCCACTGCTGTTCGGTTCTGGTTCTGCTGGACCTGACTGCAGCCTTTGACACTGTTGACCATTACCTGCTACTGGGTAGGCCTTTCTGGAACTGGTCTGGAGTGGTTTCTTCTTATCTGCCAGGCTGCTGTCCAGGACAAGTTTAGTGTTTTTTATAATATGGTCTTTTATGATAATATGTAGGATATGAACTTTACAATCTATGTACATCTGTTATTATAACACTTTTTTCCCTTCCACAGGTGCTGCTCTATGAGGCCAGATCAGTCTCAATAACAATAAAGTCACACGACCTTTTCCACAAATGCACACGCTCATTCGGAAATTCACACTCTGTGGTTCACAAATATAATTTTGAGGAACACTTGTAATATAAACTCACAAATCATACGAATTGCTTTTTATTTGTGAAACTAGCTGCATTTGTGAGAGTTTTCTGTGTGGTGCATTCACAAACAGCTTCTCATTTGTGAAACTAGCTGCATTCGTGAGAGAATTCTGTGTGGTGGATTTTGAGACTCTCCTAACGTGGCAGGTCAACAAACGTCACCATTGGCTAATGAATCTGTCAATCAAATATAGGGCGGTTTGCTTTCAGCCAATCGTATGGCTTCTTACTTTAAGGAACAGACCTGGTGTGCGCATGCACATTGCATTTCACATGGCGTAGGGAAATGGGCCGGTGGTCTCAAGCTGTAAGTAACAGTTTTACCTTATCCCCTCGTTGTAACTCATGCAATGTTATTGAATTATAAGTAGAAGCGTTCAAGAAGAAGCTAGCTAGGTCAAGTAACATGTTTGAATGCTTTATGTTCAATTCAGTCCAGACGTTACGTGAAGTCCGGCCTATATGGCATATAGTTTAACCTCAAGCTAAACGCGAACATTTGTTTAGTTAGCGCGTCTAGATAGCAGTCAGGAGAAGTCACTGTTAGGTCCGAGTGTTTCAGGTCCATGAGGAAAGACCAGAAGCCCCACTGTCTGAGCGTCAGGTAAAGTCACCCTGCAGGTTCTGTGCAGGATTGGTTCAGGTTCAAAAGAAGACGGTACATGTATTTAAGAGTCACGTTTTTGCGAGTCATATCATTGCTTTCAGTTTGATAACAGATTAAATCCTTGCACTATGTGTGTCATGTGGAACCAGAGATATAATATGAACATGTCCCAGAAAGAATATATTAAGTAAAGTTTATTTATATAGCATATGTCACAGAAAGCAGACATTAAAATGAAAACATCTTTAAAAAACACCGAACCAAAGATCATTTAAAACAAAACAGGTCATAAAATAAATGTAAAAATGCAACATTACATGGTTTTAGCTGCTTTATAATGGTGTTCTGTGACTGCCAATACAACAAGAATAAAGGAAGTTCATTCTGTGCAGCCATGTTCATTCTAATTTAAATGACTCGCAGAAGAACGACTGTTTAGAGTTTTTATAATTGTTTCAGTACTTGTTCTACTCTTCTATTTTAAAATCAGTTAAGTGAAGTTAATCATATTCTGTTGTATTGAAACTATAAAATCACATTACACATTTTAAAGTTTACTAACACATTTTCACTAACATGTGTTCCAAACGTTTGTGTGTTTTCTCTGTCTCTCTTTAAATGCAGCTGTAGTCTAACAAATATTTGTGTTTTAACAGGTTGTGCTAATGGATTCAAAGCCGGTGGTACTACTGAGGAGCCGGTGTACGTGTGGCAGGTACAGCCTTGTGCTGTCATGTGTCAGCTCTACGCTACCAGACTAGACTTACAGCGGTTCCCCCATTGTTCAGCTGCACAGAAACAGAACAACAGTGGCACAAACTGAGGAGCAAGGTTGCAAGCTTTTAATTATACTTTTTATTATGTGTGTGGATATTTCTGGAATGACTTTTAAACATGTTTTTATTTGGAAACAGGGTATTAAACCTGGTCCAGTTAATGACATGGTCATCATATCAGCCAGACCAAGAGAGAGGAGACTGGTAGAAGGAACAAGGTATGTGTTTCTGTCTGTACCACACACACGCGCACACACACACACACACACACGCACGCACACACCTCATTTGTCTTTTGTTGTTCTTCCCCAGAAGCAGTGTGAATAAAGGAGTCAGCTGCCCTCTGCCAGACATCTCCATTCTGAAGGTGCAGGAGGCCTTCCACGGACTTGGTGCAGGCGAGGCTCACATGATCACAACCATGGCTGTCTCTGGTGACGTACCTCTGGTTGAGTCCACGTTCGATCCAGTGCAGGAGGGAAGAGTTCTGTCTTAGCAGCTACCAGTGAGGACGGCCCCCAGAACGCGTCCACACACAGACGCCCCTTCTCCCCCACAACTGCCACTCTCACATTACAGACTGGGACCCTCTGCATGTGCATTTGTGTTTACTGAACATCAGCACCATCATTTCACATCCCTCGCAGCATCATTGGAGACATCATACAAAGTTGAGAACAGCACACGAGTGCAGAGTTCCTGTGTTGAGTGGCACCACTACCCATGTGGGATCCTGAGCTACGCTGAGGAACCATGGATGGGTTCAACACCAGATGGGAGTGTGTATGATCCAGAGGGGCAGCCAGAGTTC
>SSNS01000759.1:45946-73178 GCA_006937985.1 Aphyosemion australe | reverse complement strand
ACAAAGGTCTTATGGACAGAGTCCCAAACATCTCTGTTTTTCATGGCCTGTCTGAAGGGGGCTTAAGTGTTTGTGCTGCCTTAATCAGTGAATGTCCCCACTGTGGGATCAATAAAGTCTATTCTATTCTATTCTATTCTATTCTATTCTATTCTATTCCAGGCCTGGACTGATCTGGTATGAAATCCCTGTTTGTGATTCACATGTTAGATTTGGCTTAGGTTTGATGTTAAATGCCCTTTTGGACACTTTCTGCATTTTTCTGGACTTGGCTTGTGATTTCTTCTGTTTTCATGTATTTATTCAGTCATAGTATTGTCTTATGTTAATCCATTAGTGTTAAAGGCATTGGCCAGACTCAGCATGAAAATTGTAAAATACACTGCTCACAAAAATTAAAGGAACACTTTAAAGAAACACATTAGATACATCAGATCTCAATATGAAGTTGGATATCTA
The DNA here is from genome assembly GCA_006937985.1 of Aphyosemion australe. Taxonomy (NCBI): domain Eukaryota; kingdom Metazoa; phylum Chordata; class Actinopteri; order Cyprinodontiformes; family Nothobranchiidae; genus Aphyosemion; species Aphyosemion australe. The sequence continues at coordinate 72,719 of SSNS01000759.1, read as the reverse complement.
TACAAATAACGACAGGGCAATGTCTTAGGAACAAAAGGATGCCAAGTCTTTTAATGGAAATAAAAGTGTTCAGCCTACAGAGGGCTCAATTGTGTAGACACCCTAAAATCAGAGTGAAATGAAGATGTAGCAGGCTAGTCCATTATTTCAAAAACTTCATTTCTGCAACTCAAAATGCTTTTCAGTATCTTGTGTGGCCCCCACGAGCTTGTGTGCATGCTTGACAACGTCGGGGCATGCTCCTAATGAGACAACGGATGGTGTCTTGTGGCATTTCCTCCCAGATCTGTGTGAGGGCATCCCTGAGCTCTTGTACAGTCTGAGGAGCAACCTGACGCCGCCTAATGGACCGAAACATAATGTCCCACAGATGTTCTATTGGGTTTAAGTCAGGGGATCGTGAAGGCCATTCAATTGTTTCAATTCCTTCATCCTCCAGGTACTGCCTGCATACTCTTGCCACATGAGGCCGGGCATTGTCGTGCATTAGGAGAAAACCAGGACCTACTGCATCAGCGTAGGGTCTGACAAAGGGTTCAAGGATTTCATCTGGATACCTTATGGCAGTCAGAGCACCATTTCCTAGGCAGTAGAGGTCTGTGCGTCCCTCCATGGATATGCCTCCCCAGACCATCACTGACCCACCACCAAACCTGTCATGTTGAACGACGTTGCAGGCAGCATAACGTTCTCCTTGTCTTCTCCAGACTCTTTCACGTCTATCACAGGTGCTCAGGGTGAACCTGCTCTCGTCTGTAAAAAGTACAGGGCGCCAGTGGCGGACTTGCCAATTCTGGTGTTCTTGAGCAAATGCCAGTCGAGCTCTACGGTGCTGGGCAGTGAGCACAGGGCCCACTACAGGACGTCGGGCCCTCAGGCCATCTTCATGAAGTCTGTTCCTGATTGTTTGGGTAGAGACATTCACACCAGTGGCCCTCTGGAGGTCATTCTGTAGGGCACGAGCAGTGCTCAGCCTGTTCCGCCTTGCACAAAGGAGCAGGTATCGGTCCTGCTGATGGGTTGTGGACCTTCTACGGCCCTGTCCAGCTCTCCGAGAATAACCGCCAGTCTCCTGAAATCTCCTCCATGTTCTGGAGATTGTGCTGGGAGACACATTAAACCTTCTTGCTGCAGCACGTGTGGATGTGCCATCCTGGAGAAGTTGGACAACCTGTGCAACTTCTGTAGGGTTAAGGAATCGCCTCATGCTGCCAGTAGAGATAATTACTCAAGCCAAAACTAGCACGAGTGGAAAACCAGCCAAAAAAGATCAAGAGGGAGAAACTTGAAATGACCTCCACATGTTAAACCAGTCCTGTTTTGAGGGTTTTGTAATTGTTGCCACTTTAGTGCACCTGTCGTTAAGTCCATGAACACCAATACAGCTGAAAGTGATTAACAATGCCCTCAGCTGCTTAATCAACCAGAAAATTATCAGACAGGTTTCATTGATTTCATGCCAGGCCCAATAAAAAAAGTGTTCCTTTAATTTTTGTGAGCAGTGTATNCTCTCACGAATGCAGCTAGTTTCACAAATGAGAAGCTGTTTGTGAATGCACCACACAGAAAACTCTCACGAATGCAGCTAGTTTCACAAATGAGAAGCTGTTTGTGAATGCACCACACAGAAAACTCTCACGAATGCAGCTAGTTTCACAAATGAGAAGCTGTTTGTGAATGCACCACACAGAAAACTCTCACGAATGCAGCTAGTTTCACAAATGAGAAGCTGTTTGTGAATGCACCACACAGAAAACTCTCACGAATGCAGCTAGTTTCACAAATGAGAAGCTGTTTGTGAATGCACCACACAGAAAACTCTCACAAATGCAGCTAGTTTCACAAATAAAAAGCAATTCGTATGATTTGTGAGTTTATATTACAAGTGTTCCTCAAAATTATATTTGTGAACCACAGAGTGTGAATTTCCGAATGAGCGTGTGCATTTGTGGAAAAGGTCGTGTGACTTTATTGTTACTGAGACTGATCTGGCCTCATACTGCTCTGTTATTTTATTTTGGTGTTTCAATAAAAAAAATGACAAATGATTTTTTTTTTTACACATCAATCAATTATTCCCAATATCTGTAAAAAAAATATCTTCAAACTTAGTAATTTAATTAATTATGATTTGATAATGTTGGAGCCTCCAAGGTTTATTTTAATATTAAGATCTTTACACAAAGCTTCCTCCCGTTTTGCCGCATTCAAAGAAATTCCAGTAGTTGAGGAAAAAAGTTTATTGTTTTTACAAACATATTTAATGTAACATGACTGTCATTAAATTTATAGAAATTAAAAATAAAAATGAATAAAAGAGGCCCAGAGAGCTGCACAGTCTTTTAGAGAGGAATACAGGGTTGAGGGGAAGAACAGAGTTGTCGGCAGTGGTTTGGCTACAGATGGAGTTGTTAAACAAAAATGACACCAATAACACTGTCATGGCCTCATGGAAACCCTCTCCATTTTCCATGTAGTTAAACACCTCCACACAAGAAGTCACAGACGCCAGGATGGTTTGGACTTGTTCTTTATATGGCAGGTGTGAAACTGTAGCAACAAACACAGTATGTTTATATCCATATATAAAATAAAATAATGCACGTCAGTTAAATAAAACATAATACAAATCATAATAATGCCTCATTACATCCACATGTAATCAAAGAATGTGTTTGTAAATACTTGTAGTTTCTTAAATTCCAGAATTGCCCTTTTTATAATCAAGTGTTTATCTAAACATTGTTTTATTGTAATACTTACAAGGAATGCCCTTATCTGAACTCAAAAACGCACAGCTCTTGAAGCAACACCTGCTGTCTCTGTGGTTTGAATCATACTGCTGCACTGGCTGCACCACATGGTCTGAACACTCAACTTCCTGGTTCTCTTAAAGAGACAACGCACCCTATAAATGACACTTATGGCAGAGCCAGAACAAACACATAAGGCATTACAAACTGGGATATGTTTGTGCTTTTGCTTTTTTGTTGCCGCCACAGTGGATGAGGACATCAGGAGCTGCTCTTCCTCTCAGAGAGTGGAAAAAGAAGGGGAGAAGGTCTTTCCAGCGCAGTCCACCCCTACCGAACCAGGAGACACGGGCTTCAGAGAGGCCAAGGTTGTCTCCAGTGGTTTGTGCAGCTCTCTGGGCACCACGCCTCACGTAGCTGTCTCCGATGATCCAAATGGCTGTTGATACAAAAACATATATAATTAATGACAGAGAAAAAAATAATATAATTGATCACAGAGAAAAAATTAATAAAATATGACAGCTCAGCAGACTGGTCTGTTGAAAGTACAGTATCGGTATCGGTGCATCCCTAGTAAAAAAGAGTGTAAAAAATAGAACATTAAAACAGGAATGTAACACAGTCTCCAGATAGAGTACATGGGGGTGCAGCAGTTCAGCTGCCTCTTCCTGCATTGCGACTCTGTCCTACAGGGATGTTACTTCAGCCAGAGTCCTTCTGTCTCTCCCACGCGCATGTGCACAATTAAAAGTGAATAATTACAAACTTTACACTGACTAACAGAGATATGCCTCTTACACAGAGTTTTGATTGTACTATTGGGAGTGTTATCTGGATTTTATAAATGTGATTTTTACAAATAATAATCTTGGTAACCTGACAACCTCAGAACACACAAAATCGTGGGGAACCCCTGCAACTTATTGAGGACCCCCTTGGGGGTCACGGACCCCAGATTGGGAACCACTGCCCTAGAACACAGCGGACAATCCGGAAGGTGAAGGGACAATTTCCCAGGCAAGAGACTACAAATGGTGGTAGTTTGGGCCAGGCATCCATTCGTGCTGCGGCCGATTGAACCTGTTCACAAGCTCACGCATCAGAGAGGTCAAATTTTAGAATGCAGCTGCTTCTTGCCGCCTCAATGCCAAGTTTTCACGCATATAATGCTCTTCAAACTCCCTCTGCTCCAGCATCAATGCCCAGTCACGCTGATGGCTTCTCTCGTCCATGTGTTCTAACACATTCTGTGTGGGAGGACTTGTCTCTCTTCCTCCGTTTTTGCCTGCATGTCGGCAGCATTGGGCTGCTGCATAATGGCCCTATTGACAAAGAGACATTAGTGTCACATACATGCTTTAGTGTTTCAAGGTATTTTGTGCAATGGAGTGATTATCTGAATTCGGTGCACGACAGGTTTACCAAAAAGACTAGCATTTAAACTCAACACAGGACCCACTTTAAAACAACATACAATAAAAATCAACCGTACAATGTGAAACAGAACATAGCTTTGGTGAATATAGGAACGTTAAATAGCCATGCCCCATTTAACAACGTTGTTTTGCAGTGAATAATATGTAAATGTAAACAGACTAAACAGTTTTGTATGACTTTTTTCCTCTTTTGTAACTGCAATAACGATATAGTAACAAAATATATATTCAGAATGGGACACTTAATGTATGTCCTCCTAGAACTACATTTTTTGGTGGGTTTTCCAATAACTATAACCCCCAAAAGTTGCCCAGCACTTTTCTCATCACGTGTTCAATAGGAGCAGTTTAGATACCGGTAGTTAAAAGCCTGCTGTTGAGGTCATAGTTGTCTGCAATGAACGTTTTTATAGCTACAAATCTGCACACCTAGTCTCACAACAATGTCTGCTTGCTAACGTGAATATTTACCTGCTATGGAAGAGCAGTCACTTTCCGACGCGTCTTGGGGCCTGTGGTTCTTGCTGCAGTCGCGAATCTCGGAATCTGTCCAGTTGTTCGACATTTTGGAGATGCTCTGCAGAAGATGTTTGCCTTCTTTCTGGTTGTGCTCATGAGGGACATCACGTGATATGCCTTCCTGGTCACGTGATATATACGTAATCTAGCACTTGCAGTGTCCCCCACTCCCCTCCTCCTCCTCCCTGTCTTGAACTCGACCTCACCAGTCTGAAGCAGCCTCCCTGTCCGTGATGAGTCCGGTCCTGTTACTAGGGGCTTTGTCCGGTCTAATTCAGGAAAAGGTTAACCGGATGTTTGTATTTAGACNTTCTCATCGGATCGGCACGAATCACGTAGGTCACCCATTTTGGATTCAAAACGGCGAATTTCGCCGAAAGGTGAGGGATTTTCATGTCTGGTTTCATTGATTTCATGCCAGGCCCAATAAAAAAAGTGTTCCTTTAATTTTTGTGAGCAGTGTGTCAGTTTAACTACACTTTAGCATCTATAAAAAATATACTGGGTTCAGTTTGTCATTTTGTTAAGCAGTTTTGTCATAAATCATTATAGAAAATCAAAATTCTCTCCTCTAAACACTGAAAAGCGCTGGTTCTGCACACGTCACTCAAATACGTGTTAGGAGGCACTGCTCCTGCTGCTCACTAGGAGATTAGTTGTGTTTTGCTCTACTTTGGTCTCTCAATGCTTACGGATAATCACGTTTACAGCTGCAGCAAAAAGTCTGAGCCATATGTCAGAGTCCTACATGCATTTTTCTAACTAACGTAGCAACATTAAAGTCATAAAACTGTTTGTGAGGAGAATCTTAGCGAGCTGTAAGCACAACGCTAGCTTCAGTCAGACCTGCGTGACCATTACAGCACAGCTGATGCACAGACTGCAGGGGCTGGTCAGGGCTGCTCACTCAGAGGTTTGATCTATAATAATAATCTACATATTCCAACTATAAATCCTTCTGCAACCGCTACCGGTCCTTTTGGACTCCTTAAGTCCCGTTAGCATGACGGTAGCTGCACGGCTAACAGTGTTAGCTCCGGTAAGGAAACAATAGGTCATTTGGGAAAGCTACGACACACACAGAGGTTGGATCGTAAAAGATGATCCATGTATTTTAACAGATCATCCTGAGACCAGTAGAACCTTCGTGCCATCCTGGATTACAGCCAAAACAACCACGAACCGAGTTAACGAGCGACAGCTGCGGCCGCAGCGTCAGTAAAAGTTATTCTGGTACGCTATTAATTAATTTTTTTCCATAGTTATATTAATATATACAAGCAGCGGTAAAACTGGGATCACATTGTTTTATTTTTCTGTAGAATATTGAATTATATTGGGACAGATTGATGAAGCTATCTCATCAGCTGAGAGGTCCCGGTTGCAGCTTCGAACACAGGAATTAAATATTCAATAAAAGTAAATAAACTGTACCGATTTTAGTTCTGAAAACGTTCATCATCCTCCTCCTCCAGAATAGTTTTGCCAGCGGTGTCCATATCAGCTCATGAGTCTTCTTAGTTAAACAGTACCAAACGTGTGCACCTCCGGTTATCCAGCTTGCTGCCTTAGGAGTCAAACTCCGGTTAAACTCTTCGTGTGCTCCAATATCCGTTCTCCTCGTCCAGAAAAAACAATCTGACCGACTAGCAAAGGCTTCAGAAACTACATCTGACTGATAAAACATTGTTGTGTGCTATAAAGCTAACGCAGAAATACCGAGCTGCTCACTGTTTTACACTATAGTTTTCTGAGGATCTCCTTGTGAAACGTCATCGCCGGCATAACCTCAGACCAGAAGCCTTCCTCTGTTTTTTCCCGCGACGTTTAAAAACACTGGATTTTCTTAAAAATCCAGCTGTGAAAATCCCAAAAAGAAACTGACTTGAGGTTTTAATACATTTTTACACACGTGATTCAAAGGAAATTTGCCTCTGGCCAATATCTTTAATACATTTATAATAACACATATAGTTTATTTTTTATGACAAATATATTTCAGATTGGTGCTCATTTATTGAACCTTAATAAACAATGCACCATATGTAACTCATGGGAGCTTCATTTTGTGTGTTTATGGTCAGAAATGTTGATGCTGGTTTTAATGTTCAGTTCACTTAGTTTATTTTCCCTCTTGGGGGAATTTGGAGCACAGCAGCAGTCAGGATAAATGAACACCACAGCACAATCCACACATTCAACCATCGACCCCGTTAAACCCTTCGTAAAAATCTACCCGAAATAAAAGTTTCCATTAAAAAATAAATCAATAAAAATAAAAACAGTATACAACATAAAAGGCAATATAAAAATGGTTAAGAACAGTTAGATACTGTAACAGAACAAGACAAAACAAAGACCATCTCAAAGGTCTACTGCAGATTTATAACTTTTATAGCCACAGGTACAAATGAATGTTTGTACCTGTTGCATCTAATAGGAGGCAGCCTGTACCTTCTCCCTGAAGAGAGGAGGACAAGCTCATCTAACAGAGGATGGTTCCTACTGGTTAGAATTATTATGTTTGCCTTCCTGACTAGTTGTCTGTGCCAGATGTCTGCCAGGGTGCACTGTTTAGCCCCAATTATTTTACTGGATGTGTTGACTATTCCTGCCAGGCGGGACTTGTTTTTCACTGACAAATTCCCAAACCAGGCAATCAAGCAGAAGGTTAAACTGACTCAATCAAAGATCTGTAGAATAAAATCATCAGGGTTCTATCCACACCAAAAAGAAGTAGAGTCTCTGCAAACCTTCCCACAGATTGATGATATCTGCTGGTCAAAGTTGAGTTTATTATCAGTGATCATACCCAGGTACTTGTAACTATGTACTGGTTCAATAGTGGACCCCTGGATTATTAGTGGGCTAGCCTGGTCATGAGTAAAATCTATCACCATGTCTTTGGTTTTCTCTATGTTCAGTTTAAGATGATGCTCCTCACACCATTCAACACAATAGTCAATTACAGGGCCATGTTGGGTTTTATCATTAACTGCATTCATGTAAATCATAGAAACATAGTGAGTAAATTTAATTTAGAACAGCTTTCAAGATAAAAAAAATCAGATGGTCACATGACCAAAATTCCCATGCAGCAATAGATTGTGGGTCAAATTCCCTTTGTCAAAGTTTGCACCAATGCAGGTGTTGATTAAGTGCAGATGAAGGGTCATTGAGAACAGGTGTGGCTGCAAGCTCCTCCCACTGGGAGGAAGTGAGACTATTACCCAGGTGAGTAGGCAGGGCTACTTTTTCTCAATGCTAGGGCGTATAAGGCCTGAACTCCCACAGCATGAAGAAGCCTTTTGGAAGAGAGCTGAAATGTCTTCAAGCAACAAAGGAAAAGAAAAGTCAAGTTGATGTTGGCTCGATCTGCAGCCGTGATGAGGTGGCTGATTGTGAATTCCAGCTACACCAAAGGGTTTGTGGCACAAAGGCAGGATCATTCAGAATCTTTCTGAAGTCAAACAACAGAAGAGACTCTTGATGTAGACTTATAGAATCCCCATAAAGATTCTTTTCTACTATTTACTTTAACAGTCGGCTGTTTTTTTGGTTTGTTCTTTTGTAACTTCAGCTTTACTCCTGCAGCTCCGAATGAATCATCACTACATGGGAAACAGCCCCCCTCACACACACACACACACACACACACACGCTGGACAGATTTACTGGGTAGCCTTGAACGCTGGCCTGTTACTGGTGGAGCTGGGCCCAGTTTGTGTAAGGAGTGAAGCAGCCTGAGCTGGAATCTGCTCCCCCGTCTGTGGTTCATTCTCTCAGACGAGGCTAAGTTCTGTTTTAAATGTCACCATCATAGAGCTAATGCTCCTCATGTAGGCAACAGAAACCCAGCATCTGTACGATCCTCTGGTCCCCACCTGTACCTGCAAACACATTCTCACTGTTGTTTAGAGGTTTATGGAGTTTTGTTTAAAGCTAAATATGTGGACGCTTGAAAAATGGTATTGTTATAATTAAGATGAGCTTTGTCCCGCTGCCATAACCATAACATAGTTTTCATTTTTTGTTTGTGTAATAATAACTTAAAATAAAACAAAACCTTTAGGTTAAAACTAGTTAACCAACCAGTTTCACAGCCTATCTGTCACCAACAGTAATATAATCTATCACAATATCATTATTATTTAAATATAATAATTTTATATTTTATACCATACTTTATTTATATAGCACTTTAAGATCAGCACAAGGTCAGCCAAAGTGTCAGCCACCCCATAGAAGGAAGACCAGCTCATTTCTACCATTACAGAGGAGGATCGTTCCAGAGCTTTGGTCCCATCAAGGGTGAGGGAACATACTGGTGCAGCAGGTCGGACACCGGGGCCCATTCCTGGATTTCTAAACCATTAACAGGATTTTAGCTCAGTGGCCTAGTGGTATGAGTGCACACCAAAGACCTTAAAGCAGTCATCACCTGAAATTTCCACTTTTCCACTTGAACAAATGTCTATAATGGCTTCCTAATGATTTTTCACTGGCCGAGAAGCCGATATTTAACATTGAAGCGTTTGTTTAATCTTTCCTTCTTCAACCAGCTCACATGCACCCCACGAGCACGCGCACTCCAAAACCAGAACTTGAGTTCTGGCCTATATGTCGTCACAAAGGTCGAATATAAACAAATATGAACCAGCAGCGAACAAACCAGCACAACAAAGCTCATTTCATAACGTGAAACGCATAAATGATGTCTTACCGTTGACGACTCATGTTATAATCCGTGTTATGGGAGACAAAACTCCGATCGGTGTGTGTATTCCAGCTTCACAACAGCATAAGAGCCGATGCCTGGCTGTTAGCTTGCTTTGTCCCAACTCAACAACATGCGAGGGCGCCATTACGCGCGAGGCTCGGGCTCGTACATACACGGTTAGATCCCGTAGGTCACTGCCAGGTCGGGTTCAGTTTTACTTTTTGTTATTTTGGAGCAAGACGCTGAAGCTGCTTCCTGTTTCCTTCCACCAATCAACGCGCTCCTCAGTCCTGCGCGCGTCCGACACAGCCGAAATATCGCGTGTGATCTCGCGAGAAAATATGCCCTTTACAAAAAAGGATCAGAAAAGCACATTTTTAATTTATTTTTCCAATACAATTTATTTTAATGGTCTAAAAGACTAGAATAGGACGTAGATACCCACGGTGTTATAGGTGATGACTCCTTTAATAATGGGACCCAATGCCTCCTCGCTTGACACTCAGCACTAAGGGTTGGATTGGGGGGTTAAACCACCAAATAGTTCCTGAGCGCGTCCACAGCTGCAGCTCACCGCTCCCCCAGGGGATGGGTCAGATGCAGAAAAATAATTTCACCAGTGTGTGATGATGACTTGGGACTTTAAAATGTATCCTACAGCAAGTGAGGCTAAAACTGGACTGATATTATTCCTGAACTGTGGAAGAAAAAACTGTTCATGGCATTGTGATTTTAATGTAAGAGATTACACATCAGGCTGTCAGACCGCCCCCTCCCCCCACACACACACATGCACACACTCACACACACACAGACACACACACACACACACACACACACGTGACATACACACACTCAAATACACACACACACTCAAATACGCACACATGTGACATACGCACAGACACACACACACTCAAATACACACACACACACACAAATACACACACACATGCGTGCATTTATGGTTTATGAAACCACTATGACTTGGTGGTGGTTTATGGGGACACACATTTCTTCTTAAACAGGTAATCTGGTGAGCACAAAAAGTATGTCAAAATGTTTTATTTTACCCATGGAAGAAAAGTCTCACTTCAAAAATAAAAAACCCTATCAGAAAATACATACATTTATCTATGACATTCTAAGGGCATTATGAGACCATGGTGGTCTGTATACCACACACATGATGTGTTTTACGAAACCAATTTTAAATTGGCCATAAAAACCCTGAAATAACTAAATATAATGATAATAGATTTAAGTTGTCAATTGGTATACTGCTAAGTATTTTGTTATATGTTGATGACATTGTTTTAATTGCAGAACATGAGTTAAACCTGCAAAAAATGCTGGACATTATGAACACTTGGTGTAACAAATGGAGACTTGCTATTAATTATGAAAAAACACAAATTGTTCACTTTCGAAATATGTCTAGGTGCAGAAGTAATTACGCATTTCATTTTGGTGAGATAGATTTGATGTGTTCTGTTACCTATAAATACCTTGGTTATCTTTTTCATGAGAGCATGACGTTTGTTGAAGGCAGAAGAGTACTGTCTGAATCTGCAGAGTGGGCTTTGGAAGTGTGATTAATAAGATCAAATTGTGCCCAGACCTGGGCTTCTCCACACATACCACACTGTACGAATCCTTGGTGGCTCCTGTGTTATTTTATGCTGCAGGTATTTGGGGCTTGGCAGATGCTCCTGAATGTAACCTTATCCAGAACAGAGCTATTAGATGTTTTTTTAGGGGTTCATAAGTACACCACTAGGGCTGCCATAGAGGGTGATATGGGGTGGGAACCATGTCTGAATAAACAGAGAGTGGAAGTTTTGCGCCTATGGAACAGTCTTGTGCGCCTACCTGAAGATAGCCTCACTAGAAAAGTTTTTAATTGGGACAAATTTCAAAGATGCCCTTGGTCTAATGATGTTTTAGCCTTACGTTCTTTAATAAATAGTTCATCTTTATTTGTTAATAATTTGCAGTGCAAACTTACAACAGTTAAACAGATTCTATTTCAGCTATACAAAGACCAGTGGAAAGTTGATGTGCTCACAAAGCCAAAATTAAGAAGTTACATTCAGTTTAAAAATAATTTTATGACAGAGCCATATGTTGCTTGTAATTTAAAAAGAAGGCAGCGATCATTATGTGCACAGCTGAGAGTTGGAGTCCTGCCTCTCGCTATTGAAGTGGGGCGATATAAAGGGTTACTGGAGGAGCAACGTTTGTGTGTTTTATGTGACTTAGATGTTCTGGAAGATGAGTTTCATTTCCTGTTTTATTGTCCGGTATAAAATAATCTAAGAATGTCCATGTTTGAAAACATTCAGAGTAAAAATCCAGATTTGTTTTGGTTATCAGATGGTGAAATGTTAAGTTGGCTTTTTGACAAAGAAATTTTTAAGTTAGCAAAATTTCTAGAGAGCCTGGAAACATAGACAAAGTGTATTATATCCTGCTATGTAAGATACTGTCTTTGTAAATGTATGGTCATTATAATTTTTCTTCTTCTTCTTCTTCTTCTTCTTCTTCTTCTTCTTCTTCTTCTTCTTATTATTATTATTATTATTATTATTATTATTATTATTATTTATTGTCAAATAGTGTCTTATAAGCCTATATGGGCTGGGCATGTATTGTGCAAGACGCTTAAATAAAATGTATTCATTCATTTATTCATACACAGTTAGTAATAATCTATTAACAATGCTTACTTTTTATAATTGTCACCGACTGGTCTCATAATGCTGGTGTGTAACCTGACAAATCAGGCTCGCAAACCATAAACACACACACACACACACGCACGCATGCACGCACACACACACACACACACACACACACACACACTTCAATTAAAGACAAACTCACAACATTTTAATTCTTTATTCAAATGAGAAAAGGTGGATGTGTCAAAGCTAAAGATCACAGTAAGACTCTGCTGCATGGTGAGATTAGTGGTGTGAATAACGGTGAAATGGTAGAGAAATAATGGTGAGCCTATTATAGTGAAGAAACTGGTGTTTTCTTTCCCCAGGTCGGGTTTAGGAGTTCTGCGTGTCAGTCGTAAACCCGTACATCAGCTGGTTCAGGTCTGATGGAGGAACCACAGTCACTGTTCAGCTGGGCTAAGAGGGCGTGACCCCTTGTAGCCAGGTGGAGGAATCTGATTGGCTGATAGCAATTCTCCAACTGCACCGCAATAGAGGAGAGAACGCATGGGCCACTTCTGAGGATGAGACAGAACTCTGCATTAGAAACGTTCTCATCACATCAACAACACAGACAGCTGAGAGGACATAAAAACACAAAAATGAGTCAAGCTGCTGATGATGGAGAGAGCCAAAAGTCCTTATCAGACCAGTCTGGAGCCATTGAAGGGGATTCCGTCAATTACAAAGCCTAGCAGCATCACTTCAAACAGTGCAACTTTAATTGATAATGTCTTCTGCAATGATTTATTGAACATTTGTGACATTACTGACCATTTACCAGTTTTTAATATGATCACACTGTCTGTAAAAGTAAAGAAACTTCTAATGTATGTCATAAACGAATACGAACTGAAAAAGCAATAATTGCATTAAATGAAGACTTAAAGTCTCAAGACAGAAGTATTATCTGTGAAGAGACAGAAACAGACAGGGCGTACAGTAATTTTATAGAAATAATTACTTCTCTGTATAATAAGCACTGTCCCATCAGAATAATTAATAAATCAAAAAAATATTCCAAATGCCCCTGGATTTCCAAAGGATTACAAAACAAAAATAATCTTTATAAAAATGTCTTAATCTAAAAACTAAAGAAGCTAAAGATAGATACAAGCTGTACAAGAATAAATTAACAGCAACCGGTGACTGTGGAGGCCAGGTCATCTGCCTCAGCGCTCCATCACTCTCCTTCTTGGTCAAATAGCCCTGATGCCTTCAGTGAGAATCTACCAATGTAAATGGTCATGAAAATAAAGAACACACATTGAATGAGAAGGTGTGTCCAAATGTTTGGCCTGAACTATATAAGGAAAACCAAAGTAATATATTTTGGTAACTATAAGTACCTGGGTGTTCACCTCAACAGTAAACTGAACTGGTCCCACAACACAGATGCTCTGTATCAGAAGGGCCAAAGCCGCCTCCATCTCATGAGGAGGCTGAGGTCCTTCGGAGTTAAATCCCAGCTGCTAAAATCCTTTTATCACTCTGTTGTTGGCTCTGTTATTCATTCTGCTGTGGTCTGCTGGGGTGTAGGCAGCTCTGACCGAGACAGGAAGAGACTGAACAAGCTAGCTACCAAAGCTAGCTCGGTTCTGGGCTGCCCGCTGGATTCTGTTGAGGAGACGTGTGAGAGGAGGATGCTGGGGAAGATGGCCTCCATCTTAAGAAACCCCTCCCACCCACTGCACTCCACTGTGGAGGTCATGGACAGCTCCTCCAGAGGTAGACTGAGACATCCCAGATGTAAAACTGAGCGCTATCGCAGATCTTTCATCCACTCTGCTGTAAGAGTGTATAACTCCTCAGTTTAAGCTGTACTGGTATTATCCTGGTACACAATAACACCAATGCAATATTCATGTGTTCTATACTTGTGCAATACCGGATTCACATTGTTGTCTGTGTCTCTTACAGTATGCTGCATAGTGCTGGTACCAAGTTTGTTTTTTATCTTTTATTTGTGTTTTTTTTAGTGATCTAAGATTACAATACTAGATTACTGCCTATGTGTATATAGATGTATCCTTGTTTTTTTATCTTCTTCTAATTACCCTTTGAGTGATGGTGCTGCTGTGACAAGTGAATTTCCCCACTGTGGGATCAATAAAGTCTATTCTATTCTATTCTATTCTATTCTATTCCATAACCCAAACTTTCAAACACTGATGGAGATAGACGAAGTTGTAATTGAAAATATGAAAGAAATAAAGTTTTTAGGTGTAGTGATAGACAATAAGCTAAGTTAACCAGCTCTGGTGGCCTAGTGGTAGAGTGTTCGCCCCGGGACTCGGAGATCAGGGTTCGATTCGGGTCATACCAGAGACTTTGAAAAAATGGGACCTAATGCCTCCTCGCTTGACACTCAGCACTAAGGGGTTGGGGGGTTAAACCACCAAATAGTTCCTGAGCGCGGCCACAGCTGCAGCTCACCGCTCCCCACCATGGGGATGGGTCAAATACGGAGATGTAATTTCACCAGTGTGTGATGAATACTTGGGACTTTAACTTTAACTTTAAGTTGGAAAGCACATATCAGACACATAACGACAAAAGTTTCCAAAAGCCTTGCAGTAATTAACAGAGCTAGGCTTAACAAGTTTTTCTTCTCCTTCATTTTGTAATTTCTGTTGTAATTGTTTAGTATACGGCACAATACTGGCTCAAAATAATGAAATGAGATATTATAGCTCTTTTTCAAAAAGATATAATACTTCTATACAAAACATTGTAAAACAACATAGTATAAAATATACAAACTTTAAATAAAATCCCTACCCCTAAAGTGATCTCTGCAGCTTTATTCTGAGCAGTTTAACAGAACTTCTAGAATCAGAACTCTGTCAGAGGGCACAGGTGTCAAACTCAGTTCCCTGGGCCAAATATGGACTGTGGTGTGTCTATAGTGGGCTGTGAGATCATATATCAAATATATATTAGAACTGGCCCGCTAGCACTTAAACCACTAATACTACAAATCCCAGAAAGACATTTGGCAGCCCCTCCTTCTCTGTTAGCAGTCATTAGCATCTGTGCTACCAGTCTCTTGGTTGAAGAGGGTACGTCTGCAGACCCAGAGACCATAGATTCAGTCTTGGACAAACTGAAATACTCCTCTTACTCAGCGTCGAATTTAGCCGGTGGTTTGCCAACTTTGAAGAACAGAAATTGAGATTCCAACTGCTCGGTAATTCATTTAAGGCTGACGTGGAAAGCACACCAACCAACCTCCAGACGGAGCTGACTGAACTCCAGTGTAGAGACNNNAGCCCGCCCAAAAATGATGCGTCTCACCACTAGAGGATGCTCTAAACTGACCACGCTAGCGAGTTAAGCGTTGCTTTGTGTTAGTTTGGCGTCAATCAGATGTTGCGTGCGTTTTCTAGAAGCAAACAGCCTAAAGGGGCGGAGTTAAAGGGAGTTGAACCAACAACCACATAAATGTGTTTGGTGCAGTGGTGTGATGATTCCCACCAAGTTTGGTACAGTTTTGAGCTTTTTTGTAGAAGTTATTAAAGTTTTATTGTATCTAGGGGGCGCTGTCCCAAATTGTATTAAAAATCCCATTGAGCAGTTTGTAGGTTATCAACAATCATTTGTGTGCAGTTTGGTGTGAATTGCACCATGCATGTGTTGCTCAGGGCCACAAATGTCTGAGGGGGCGGGGCTAAAGGGAGTTGAACCAACAACCACATAAATGTGTTTGGTGCAGTGGTGTGATGATTCCCACCAAGTTTGGTACAGTTTTGATATTTTTTGTAGAAGTTATTAAAGTTTTATTGTATCTAGGGGGCGCTGTCCCAAATTGTATTAAAAATCCCATTGAGCAGTTTGTAGGTTATCAACAATCATTTGTGTGCAGTTTGGTGTGAATTGCACCATGCATGTGTTGCTCAGGGCCACAAATGTCTGAGGGGGCGGAGCTAAAGGGACTTGAACCAACAACCACATAAATGTGTTTGGTGCAGTGGTGTGATGATTCCCACCAAGTTTGGTACAGTTTAGACCTTTTTTGTAGAAGTTATTAAAGTTTTATTGTATCTAGGGGGCGCTGTCCCAAATTGTATTAAAAATCCCATTGAGCAGTTTGTAGGTTATCAACAATCATTTGTGTGCAGTTTGGTGTGAATTGCACCATGCATGTGTTGCTCAGGGCCACAAATGTCTGAGGGGGCGGGGCTAAAGGGAGTTGAACCAACAACCACATAAATGTGTTTGGTGCAGTGGTGTGATGATTCCCACCAAGTTTGGTNTGCATTTGCTACACAAAACACACACATCAACACAGATTGTTGACAAAGCTACTGCAGTCTATGATCAACCATCGGTGTAAAGATGATTGCATAAATAATGTGCTAAAATGCGAAGATGATTGCATGAATACGGCAGACATAGCGGAATAAATAATTTTTTAAAAACAAAACTTACCCAGATTTCTAGTACGGCCGAACTCTTCAAAAACAGTCTTTCACTTTTCCCGAACTTTTTCCTGATGTAATCATCCTCTTTGAAGTGTGCACTGCACAAACGAAAGGTTTTGACTCGTTCCAGCCGAGTATCCTTGGAGTAGCCGATTGCTAAAAGCCATGATGCCTTAGAGAAACGTCCTTAGCAGGAAAAGTGTCAAACCGAAAAGGTGATCCTGTAACATCCTTATTGTTACAACCCGGGAAACTGCAAGTACGCACCATGGCTCGATACATTTAAGAAAAACTACTTTTAAGTGACTTTAGAAGTTGTTGTTTCACTCATACAGCCAGGATTAGCAGCCAGACACGACGTAGTTATTGCTGCGGTGAGCGGCGCAGGGATACAAATGACAAAAAGTAGTCCCGTTGTAATGTGACGTAAATTTATCTGCTTTGTTTCTGAGATGTAAATTAGTCATGCTTTCAGAGGCTAACCCTTTTGTGCGGCTAAACGACGCAGATACAGTGCCCCCGAAAATAGCCAGAACTACATTTCTGAATCACTTCTCCCCTGAGAATCTCTGAGCAGGGGTGTGTGTGAAATGGGTCAAAGTTTACAGAGCACTGGGTGGGCGAAGGAACACATAAAACTTAATGTCTAAAAAAGCGAACTTTTCCTTTAATGTCAGGTATTTTTCCTAAATCCTTGAAAACTGCTGCTGTTCAGCCTCTTCTAGAGAAAAACAAACTAGACCCCTTAGTGATGAATAACTACAGACCAATCTCTAATCTCCCTTTTATTGGGAAAATTACAGAGAAAGCAGTTATGATCCAGCTGAACAACCTTTTGGAGACAAACAGCCTGCTAGATGGTTATCAGTCAGGCTTTAGACAACACCACAGCACTAAGACTGCACTGATTAAGATATTCAATGATAGTTGTCTAAATACAGATTCAGTCTAAACATCTGTTCTGATGATGCTCCATCTCAGTGCAGCTTTTGATACTGTGGACCACAACATCAATCTTGATAGGCTCATAAACTGGGTGGGACTATCAGGCACAGTCCATAGTTGGTTCAGATCTTATCTCAAAGACAGGAGTTATGTTGTTTCTATTGGCGATCATAAATCAAAGCAGATCACCATGACATGTGGCGTCCCCCAAGGCTCAATTCTTGGTCCACTGCTCTTCAATCTCTACATGCTCCCCCTGGGTCAGGTCATACACAATAACAACATTACCTATCATAGTTATGCAGATGACACAGATCTAGCTAGCTCTATCACCTAGTGACTGTGGTCCCCTAGACTCACTCTGTCAGTGTCTGGAGCAAGTTAATGACTGGATGCAGTCAAACGTCCTCCAGTTAAACAAAGACAAGACTGAAGTTCTTGTCTTTGGAGATCAGAAGGATAGGATGGAGGTTATTGCTCAACTTGGCTCCAGAGAAATAAAAACAAAGACCCAGGTTAGAAATCTTGGTGTCATCATAGTTGATTCAGACCTGAGCTTCACTGGTCGCATTAAGGCTATAACTAGATCAGGGTTTTATCATCTTCATCAAATAGCAAGACTCAGAGGTCTCATGTCCAGACCAGACCTAGAGAAACTCATTCATGCGTTCATCTCCAGCAGGCTGGACTACTGCAATGGTCTTCTGGCTGGTCTTCCCAAAAAAACTGTGAAGCAACTGCAGCTTGTTCAGAATGCTGCTGCTAGAGTCTTAACAAGAACCAAGAGAACCGAGCACATCACTCCTGTTCTTAGATCTCTACACTGGTTACCAGTATCCTACAGAATCCATTTCAAAGTGCTTGTACTAGTTTATAAATCACTCAATGGCATGAGGCCAAAATACATGTCAGATCTCCTTCCAGTATCTCCACCCAGCAGGGCTCTGAGATCCTTAGGAAGCAGTCAGCTGGTAGAACCCCGGGTCAGAACCAAACAGGGTGAAGCTGCTTTTAGCTACTATGCTGCACACAGATGGAATCAGCTTCCTCATGACCTCAGATGTGCCCCAACTCTAGTAACTTTCATGTATTCATCAGCCTATGAATGAATGTTTCTGATGCTGCACCTTCTGCACTGTAACTGCTCACCCTTTAACTTTGTCCTTTTCTTTTTAATTTATAAATCTAAATTGAATTTGTATGTATTTTAATTGTGCTGTCATGTTGATTTTTTGATTGTTGTTGCCATTCTTGCTAAATGGAAAGCACAATGAACTGCCTCTGTGTGTGAAATGTGTTATAGCAATAAAGCTGCCTTGCCTTTGTGAAGCACTTCAAGGGTACTGAGCCATATAAAGGCTACCAGGTTGATTCAATATCACCTTTGAACTGGAATAGATCAGAGTTTAACTAAACTTCATGTTTAATAAATATATTTTAATGCTTTTTAAAGAAAATTGTAGTTTTTAATCTACATGAATGCATTTGTGATGAACAAAGATGGCAGCAGAATCGGTTTCATTTCTTTTCTTCTAGACTTGTGGAGAAAAGGCCTGTGGGCGCTGGTTCCTGGGGCACCAGGTTGATGCATCAACCCCCGTTATGGACATTCTTTATTTGATGTAATCAGAAGTGAAACAAATAGCTATAGAGATGAAATGTTTAGATGTTCCTCATGATAAAATGCTGACTAGCATAATTTAGATGCTGACTAACATGAGTGGTCATTAATTCAATTCAATTCAGTTTATTTCTATAGCGCCAAATCACGACAACAGTCGTCTCAAGGCACTTCACAAAGTAAACATTCCAATACAGTTCAGTTCATTAAGCCAATCAGTAAAAAAGTTTCCTATATAAGGAACCCAGCAGATTGCATCAAGACACTGACTGTGTGTTGATACAATCCTCATACTAAGCAAGCATGTAGCGACAGTGGGAAGGAAAACTCCCTTTTAACAGGAAGAAACCTCCAGAGGATCCTGGCTCAGTATGAGCAGCCATCCACTACGACTCACTGGGGATTGAGAAGCCAGAGCAGGCCCACACACACACACACACCCCACACCCACACACACACACACACACACACCCACACACACACACACCATATAGATCAAGTAGTGTTTCTATGGCTACACTGTGATTTCTTAGTAGAAGTTCTATTTAGTAAGAGAAACTTTATTGTCTTTATCTGAGTGAATCTATAATTAATTCAACAGGTGAACTAATAGTAGCACATTCTATGTTAAAGAAAGTGAGATGTAATATCAGGAGAGGGAGAATGTTCAGTGGTTGGCAGCAGTGTGCCAGCCGATGGCCCCCTCCATGAGGCCACCACAGCTCAGCAGAACGCCAGTGTAGCTTCTTCTGGGGAGAAAAACACTTAGAGAGAAAATAAAGTTAACAGCTGAAATAACAGGAAATAATGCAATTAGAGAGTGGTGGTAGAAGAGAGTAGNGCATGCACGCACACACACACACACACACACACACACACACACTTCAATTAAAGACAAACTCACAACATTTTAATTCTTTATTCAAATGAGAAAAGGTGGATGTGTCAAAGCTAAAGATCACAGTAAGACTCTGCTGCATGGTGAGATTAGTGGTGTGAATAACGGTGAAATGGTAGAGAAATAATGGTGAGCCTATTATAGTGAAGAAACTGGTGTTTTCTTTCCCCAGGTCGGGTTTAGGAGTTCTGCGTGTCAGTCGTAAACCCGTACATCAGCTGGTTCAGGTCTGATGGAGGAACCACAGTCACTGTTCAGCTGGGCTAAGAGGGCGTGACCCCTTGTAGCCAGGTGGAGGAATCTGATTGGCTGATAGCAATTCTCCAACTGCACCGCAATAGAGGAGAGAACGCATGGGCCACTTCTGAGGATGAGACAGAACTCTGCATTAGAAACGTTCTCATCACATCAACAACACAGACAGCTGAGAGGACATAAAAACACAAAAATGAGTCAAGCTGCTGATGATGGAGAGAGCCAAAAGTCCTTATCAGACCAGTCTGGAGCCATTGAAGGGGATTCCGTCAATTACAAAGCCTAGCAGCATCACTTCAAACAGTGCAACTTTAATTGATAATGTCTTCTGCAATGATTTATTGAACATTTGTGACATTACTGACCATTTACCAGTTTTTAATATGATCACACTGTCTGTAAAAGTAAAGAAACTTCTAATGTATGTCATAAACGAATACGAACTGAAAAAGCAATAATTGCATTAAATGAAGACTTAAAGTCTCAAGACAGAAGTATTATCTGTGAAGAGACAGAAACAGACAGGGCGTACAGTAATTTTATAGAAATAATTACTTCTCTGTATAATAAGCACTGTCCCATCAGAATAATTAATAAATCAAAAAAATATTCCAAATGCCCCTGGATTTCCAAAGGATTACAAAACAAAAATAATCTTTATAAAAATGTCTTAATCTAAAAACTAAAGAAGCTAAAGATAGATACAAGCTGTACAAGAATAAATTAACAGCAACCGGTGACTGTGGAGGCCAGGTCATCTGCCTCAGCGCTCCATCACTCTCCTTCTTGGTCAAATAGCCCTGATGCCTTCAGTGAGAATCTACCAATGTAAATGGTCATGAAAATAAAGAACACACATTGAATGAGAAGGTGTGTCCAAATGTTTGGCCTGAACTATATAAGGAAAACCAAAGTAATATATTTTGGTAACTATAAGTACCTGGGTGTTCACCTCAACAGTAAACTGAACTGGTCCCACAACACAGATGCTCTGTATCAGAAGGGCCAAAGCCGCCTCCATCTCATGAGGAGGCTGAGGTCCTTCGGAGTTAAATCCCAGCTGCTAAAATCCTTTTATCACTCTGTTGTTGGCTCTGTTATTCATTCTGCTGTGGTCTGCTGGGGTGTAGGCAGCTCTGACCGAGACAGGAAGAGACTGAACAAGCTAGCTACCAAAGCTAGCTCGGTTCTGGGCTGCCCGCTGGATTCTGTTGAGGAGACGTGTGAGAGGAGGATGCTGGGGAAGATGGCCTCCATCTTAAGAAACCCCTCCCACCCACTGCACTCCACTGTGGAGGTCATGGACAGCTCCTCCAGAGGTAGACTGAGACATCCCAGATGTAAAACTGAGCGCTATCGCAGATCTTTCATCCACTCTGCTGTAAGAGTGTATAACTCCTCAGTTTAAGCTGTACTGGTATTATCCTGGTACACAATAACACCAATGCAATATTCATGTGTTCTATACTTGTGCAATACCGGATTCACATTGTTGTCTGTGTCTCTTACAGTATGCTGCATAGTGCTGGTACCAAGTTTGTTTTTTATCTTTTATTTGTGTTTTTTTTAGTGATCTAAGATTACAATACTAGATTACTGCCTATGTGTATATAGATGTATCCTTGTTTTTTTATCTTCTTCTAATTACCCTTTGAGTGATGGTGCTGCTGTGACAAGTGAATTTCCCCACTGTGGGATCAATAAAGTCTATTCTATTCTATTCTATTCTATTCTATTCCATAACCCAAACTTTCAAACACTGATGGAGATAGACGAAGTTGTAATTGAAAATATGAAAGAAATAAAGTTTTTAGGTGTAGTGATAGACAATAAGCTAAGTTAACCAGCTCTGGTGGCCTAGTGGTAGAGTGTTCGCCCCGGGACTCGGAGATCAGGGTTCGATTCGGGTCATACCAGAGACTTTGAAAAAATGGGACCTAATGCCTCCTCGCTTGACACTCAGCACTAAGGGGTTGGGGGGTTAAACCACCAAATAGTTCCTGAGCGCGGCCACAGCTGCAGCTCACCGCTCCCCACCATGGGGATGGGTCAAATACGGAGATGTAATTTCACCAGTGTGTGATGAATACTTGGGACTTTAACTTTAACTTTAAGTTGGAAAGCACATATCAGACACATAACGACAAAAGTTTCCAAAAGCCTTGCAGTAATTAACAGAGCTAGGCTTAACAAGTTTTTCTTCTCCTTCATTTTGTAATTTCTGTTGTAATTGTTTAGTATACGGCACAATACTGGCTCAAAATAATGAAATGAGATATTATAGCTCTTTTTCAAAAAGATATAATACTTCTATACAAAACATTGTAAAACAACATAGTATAAAATATACAAACTTTAAATAAAATCCCTACCCCTAAAGTGATCTCTGCAGCTTTATTCTGAGCAGTTTAACAGAACTTCTAGAATCAGAACTCTGTCAGAGGGCACAGGTGTCAAACTCAGTTCCCTGGGCCAAATATGGACTGTGGTGTGTCTATAGTGGGCTGTGAGATCATATATCAAATATATATTAGAACTGGCCCGCTAGCACTTAAACCACTAATACTACAAATCCCAGAAAGACATTTGGCAGCCCCTCCTTCTCTGTTAGCAGTCATTAGCATCTGTGCTACCAGTCTCTTGGTTGAAGAGGGTACGTCTGCAGACCCAGAGACCATAGATTCAGTCTTGGACAAACTGAAATACTCCTCTTACTCAGCGTCGAATTTAGCCGGTGGTTTGCCAACTTTGAAGAACAGAAATTGAGATTCCAACTGCTCGGTAATTCATTTAAGGCTGACGTGGAAAGCACACCAACCAACCTCCAGACGGAGCTGACTGAACTCCAGTGTAGAGACACGCTCGAGTCTGACCCTGTCTTTCCTCCCCGACTCACTGACCCAACTCCATGCCCTAGCTGCTCAAACCCTCTCCACGTTCAGCAGCACAGACCTGTGAGAGCAACTGTTCTCTGTGATGAAGATGAACAAAACAACACAACACCTTCCTCAGCTCAGAGCCTAACCCCAGAGATGCAGGGATCTGGCTGGAACCAGTGAGCATCAGAGTCAATCAGAGTGGAGCAAACTGAGCTTGAATTATTCTGGTTTTTATTTATGTTTTCTACTCCAAAGCATGAATGTTAATAGCTGAAAGATTGGGTTGAAGGCAATTCTTTTTGGTGTTTTGATGTTGACCTGTGAAAAAGGATCAACAGCAAAAAGGAACTCAAAAGGCCACAGAAAACAAATCCCACTGATGTGTTTTATTTCAAATTGGATTGCTCGTGTGTTTATAATATTAAACGTTGGTTATTCCAGATTCACTGTTTATGCAAAACTAAAGTTTGTTTACATATAAAAAGGATCAACATTAATATCTGCAGATAAAGGAAAAGGTGCACAATTATTGACAATTTTTCTATAAATATTGAGTTTTGCCCACAACTTCGTCCCGGTAGCTCATTTTGGACCAGTGTGAATTTGAGTTTGACATCCCTAAGGGAAACAAGAATTTGCTGGCCACACCCACCCATCCCATGGCTGGGTTTCACATTACGTAGCGTCCACGTCACCAAATGCACCAGATGGGGGTCATGCAGTAGCTACCCGCTGCACAGATCCCTGTTTACTCTGTTGATTTGGCGGGGCAGCAGTAGCTCAGGAGGCAGAGCGGGTTGTCCAGTAATCGGAAGGTTGCAGGTTCGATCCCGGCTCCCCCCATAGAATGCTGCTGGTGTGTCCCTGGGCAAGACACTTAACCCGCCTTGCTTGCTGGTGGTGGTCAGAGGGACCGGTGGCGCCAGTGTACGGCAGGCCTCGCCTCTGTCAGTGCGCCCCAGGGCAGCTGTAGCTACGTTGTAGCTCATCCCCACCAGTGTGTGAATGGGTGAATGACTGATTGTGTTGTGAAGCGCCTTGGGGGGTTGTAGAATCCTAAGAAGGCACTATAAGAAATAAAGGCCATTTACCATTTAAAATGCTCAAATTGCTCTAATCGGGACAAAGACCAACATTTTACCATTTACCATATAACTCTAAAATGTCGGCTACTTTTTTTCAGAATCTTATTCCTGGGCTACTGGCCACTGTTTTGCTAGCATTAGCATGGGGCCTGCTTTAAGCTAGCACTATGTGCTAGTTACTAACTAGATAAATGTGGATTTGGCTGATCTTTGTGGGAAAAAACGTGATCTGCAAATTCTAATCAACGCCTTGTATCAACGTTTTTTGGGGGGTCCTAAAAGTAGTGCGCCACAAAGGACTTCTTTTTTTTTTTTTAAATATACTGAAAGAAGATGGCTGAAGTAATCTCCGGATAAAAACATTAGGAGCTGAAACGGACAATGCTAAAGTTTGCAGCGATCACTTTCTAACAGGTATGGGTTTACTAAATGTTTTATAGCATTTTATTGAACACAGCCATAAAACGGCAGGTAAACAGTTTGATACTGATGGATGGGTGGGTGGGTGGGTGGATGGATGGATGGATGATGGATGGATGGATGATAGATAGATGGATGGATGGGTTACCTGCTGTTCCCAATGACACTGGGAAAGGCAGTGGATAAGCTGGGATTGAACCATCAACATTGACACTAGCGGAAGAAAATCCCAAAATAGCAAAAACCCAATAATACTCTTTGGTGGTCTTGAGGGGTGTCTTTCTGTTGGTCATGTTTGGAGCCTTGGGGAGTCTGTGCAAATGGAAATGGGTCACTACCTGGTAGCAATGTTACGCCTGGACTAGTCTGGGGAGGGCTCGGGGGCAAAGATTCTGGGGCAAATCATCACTAGTGCAGTGGTTACCTGGACAGGATAATTTTTCTATCTTTCAAAGGGGGAGAGGATCCTCAATGACACGCACACACACGCGCGCGCACACACACACACACACACACACACACACACACACACACACACACACGCACGCACACGTGCGCACACCCACACCCACACACACATACACTGTTGATTTATGCAGTGTTCCTGGGATCCAGAATTCCAGGTCCAGTAGAGCACACATAATCCCTGACATGATGTTGATTTTGAGAATGATCTGATCTGTGGTCTAGTTCTGTTTTGTACTCTTTAGTAGGATGTTTAATTCCTCAAACTAGATAAATGTAGTATTCCTGAGGCCACTGAGACAACAAGCACCCATCTGCAGCGTCATGTGTCCTCCTAACCTTTACGGGATGCAGATACCCGCCGGGCCTGAAGGGCAGAGTCTGTTCAGAACCCTGATCCAGTGTCTCTGTCAGATGAGCAATGTAGTTGGTGGCCAGAACAAGAACATCCAGCTTAGACAGCTTGGTGTCGGGTGGGACTGAAGGCAAGGCCGCCTGCACAAACACGACAATGTGAACAGAACCTGTAAAGATCCAAAAGCAGATGAACTCAGTTCCACCAATGTGAATGTAGCGCTAGAATATACCTGCAGACTGTAGAAAGCCTGCCGCAGGTTCCGAACACGACTCCTCTCTCGTGCTGCATTTTCTGGCGAGTGCTGACTCCTCAGCGACCTCCTCTGGACCACAGAACCAGAGCTTGACCTGGACCCACACACTGTCTGCAACTGATACAAAGTGTCATTTAAAGTTGGATGCTCCAGATAACACATACCTGTACATTTCCCCTGGTAGCAGACCACCCCCCTCATTCTTTCATTTGCACCAAACCAAATAAATGAGAGGAAAGCTGCAGCTGGATCTCCCAGATACAGAAGAACATCGACAAAAACTCCAGAGTATTCTGTCCTCCATCAACAGTTTTATATAAAAATAATAAAATACTCAAAACACATAAACATTCAGGCAAAGTAAAATGTTGAATTTATGTGTTTTAGGAGCATTTCAGACCCAGACGAAATCAGTTTTACCTGATTAAAGGTTTATGCACACACACACACACACACGCATGCACACAGACACACACGCACGCACACACACACGCATGCACACACACACGCATGCACACAGACACACGCATGCACACAGACACACACACGCACACACACACGCACACACACACAAACACACGCGCACACACACACAGACACACACACACACACACACACACACAGACACACACACACACGCATGCACACAGACACACACACACACGCACACACACACAAACAGACACACACACACACACACGCGCACACACACACACACGCACGCACACGTGCCGCACACACACACACACACACACACACACACACACACACACACACACACACACACACACACACACACACACACACACACACACACACACACACACACACACACACACGCACGCACGCGCACACACACGCACACACACACGCACGCACACACACACACGCGCACACACACACAGACACACACACACACACGCGCACACACACAGACACACACACACACACACACACACACACACACACACACACACACACACACACACACACACACACACACACACACACAC
>SSNS01000759.1:26447-45547 GCA_006937985.1 Aphyosemion australe | reverse complement strand
CACGAATTCTTTGCATCTGGTGAACACAAAAAGTATGTCAACATGTTCTATTTTACCCATGGAAGAAAAGCCTCACTTCAAAAATAAAATAAAAACTATCAAAAAATACACACAATCATCTATGACATTCTAAGGGCGTTATGAGACCCTGGAGGTCTGTATACCACACACACGACGTGGTTTACGAAACCAATTTTAAATTGGCCATGAAAACCAAAAGAAAGTTTAAGTTGCTGAAATAACTAAATAAAATGATAATAGCAGTTACAAAGTCAGTATTAATCAGCTAACAACATTTAGATTTTACTTTTATAAAAATTTGCAGCACTTTAAAAGTCATGAATTACGAGACCACCAAAAATGGTCTCATAAACCAAATTGTCTCATAATGCGGGTGTGTAACCTGACAAATTGGGCTCGCAAAACATAAATGCACACACACGCACGCACACACACACACACACACACACACACACACACACACACACACACACACACACACACACACACACACACAAACCCTGATCCCTGCAGAAGATCTTCTATCTTCTAACCACTGTAGGAGCTTCCTCCATAATTGGGGCCATCATGAGCCAGACCTCAGGTTTCTCTGGTTGTAAATGTTGACGAGCATCAGACTCACCCACTTCTTGTGAGCATGTTGCTGGTTCTGGTGCTGGTTCTGGTTCTGCTCTGCTTTGGAGCTGGACATCAGCTGCTGGTTCACAGTCACCGACATCAGACCCTCCAGAGAATTCACTGCCATGAACGCAGAAACACAGCAGAGATGAAACAGAGCCAGACTAGAGATGGAGCAGTCACAGTCGGACTACAGATGGGGCAGATTCCAGTTCTGATGTAGAACTGGATCAGAAAAAGTAGGCAGCAGCAGCTTCTCCTTAGGATCCCAATATAAACTCAAGCAGTTTTTTATTGGCTGATGTTTCCTTCAGAGAACAGGAGGCGGTTAGATCAGAATGAACCTTCTAGTAGAACTTCAGTGAAGGCAAAACCAAATCCACAGCCTGAGGTCCTTCTTTCTTCTGGTCTGATCTGCTTTAAGACTTCCTGCTGTAGCTGAGAGGATTTCTGTCCTCTCATCCCAAAGCACAGAGCTTGTCTCTACAGTTCTTCAGCAGGAACTCATTCAACAGCAGACTGGCTACATCTCGGTTCCTCCCAATCTCACCTTCTGTCTTACACCCCCACCCCCTGAGCGCTCATTTCCTAATCGGGTGAGATAATGCAGGGAACTTCATGTTGTCCTTATCTTTGCCGACCGGTCATTCTGATCCTCCCCTGCTTGTTTGACTGTCAAGTAGGCAGGCGTTTTGAACTTGGGGGGGTCAGGCTGATGGGCCTGGGGGAGAGCAGCACTGGGAGCACATCCTAGTCCGGAGAGCACGGGGTCTTGAGAAACTCAGAGCTGTGAAACAGCTGGATGGAGCAGATAGACATGTTTGTTTAAAACAGTGTGTGTGTGTGTGTGTGTGTGTTAAAGTCCCAAGTCATCATCACACAATGGTGAAATTATATATACTAAACAATTACAACAGAAATTACAAAATGAAGGAGAAGAAAAACTTGTTAAGCCTAGCTCTGTTAATTACTGCAAGGCTTTTGGAAACTTTTGTCGTTATGTGTCTGATATGTGCTTTCCAACTTAAAGTGAAGTTAAAGTCCCAAGTCATCATCACACACTGGTGAAATTACATCTCCGTATTTGACCCATCCCCATGGTGGGGAGCGGTGAGCTGCAGCTGTGGCCGCGCTCGGGAACTATTTGGTGGTTTAACCCCCCAATCCAACCCCTTAGTGCTGAGTGTCAAGCGAGGAGGCATTGGGTCCCATTTTTTCAAAGTCCTTGGTATGACCTGACCGGGAATCGAACCCTGATCTCCCAGTCCCGGGGCGGACACTCTACCACTAGGCCACCGGCGCTGGTCATGTGTGCATAAACCTGTGTGTGTGTGTGTCTGTGTGTGTGCGTGTGTGTGTGTCTGTGCGTGTGTGTGTCTGTGCGTGTCTGTGTGCGTGTCTGTGTGCGTGTGTGTGTATGTGTGTGTCTGTGTGTGTGCGTGTGTGTGTGTGTGTCTGTGCGTGTGTGTCTGTGTGTGTGTGCTTGCGTGTGTGTGACTGTGCGTGTGTGTGTCTGTGTGTGTGTGCTTGCATGTGTGTGTGTGTGGTGTAATACTTGTGCCACCAGCTTGAGTGCACATATAAATGTGAGCGAACAATAATTTGAAGCACAACTCTGACCAAACTCCTTGGTCCTGCTCGGCGCTCTCTACAGACCCCTCCTCTAGCTCTGTTCTGAGCAGAGTCTCAAAAATGGCCCGTTTTGGTACTGTCTCTTTAAATCTGAATGAAGCTCTGCAAACCACGCCCCCTCCACTGAACAAGACCTTACACGCCATCCCAGTCCGACATTTTTGTAGTTTGATAGAGAAAATACTATTTAGAGTAGCAGAAACGTTATATTTGCATTGTTAAAACATGTGGGGAGAGTTTTCCAACAGTCTCCCCTCCAACATGCGACCCCACACACACACACACACACACACACACACACACACACACACACACACACACAAAACACACACACATAACGGCTCCAAATGAAAGTAAAGCAGTGGTGTAATTACATGAACCATCAATACCAGCGCATTGTAAAATATCATTTAACACCTATGTATACCATATCTGATATATATATATATATATATATATATATATATATATATATATATATATATAAGTATATATATGTATATACAGGTCCTTCTCAAAAAATTAGCATATTGTGATAAAGTTCATTATTTGCTGTAATGTACTGATAAACATTAGACTTTCATATATTTTAGATTCATTACACACAACTGAAGTAGTTCAAGCCGTTTATTGGTTTAATATTGATGATTGTGGCATACAGCTCATGAAAACCCAAAATTCCTATCTCAAAACATTAGCATATTCCAACCGACCAATTAAAGAAAAGTGTTTTTAATACAAAAAAGGTCAACCTTCAAATAATTTTGTTCAGTTATGCACTCAATACTTGGTCGGGAATCCTTTTGCAGAAATGACTGCTTCAATGCGGCGTGGCATGGAGGCAATCAGCCTGTGGCACTGCTGAGGTGTTATGGAGGCCCAGGATGCTTCCATAGCGGCCTTAAGCTCATCCAGAGTGTTGGGTCTTGCATCTCTCAACTTTCTCTTCACAATATCCCACAGATTCTCTATGGGGTTCAGGTCAGGAGAGTTGGCAGGCCAATTGAGCACAGTAATACCATGGTCAGTAAACCATTGACCAGTGGTTTTGGCACTGTGAGCAGGTGCCAGGTCGTGCTGAAAAATGAAATCTTCATCTCCATAAAGCTTTTCAGCAGATGGAAGCATGAAGTGCTCCAAAATCTCCTGATAGCTAGCTGCATTGAGCCTGCCCTTGATAAAACACAGTGGACCAACACCAGCAGCTGACATGGCACCCCAGACCATCACTGACTGTGGGTGCTTGACACTGGACTTCAGGCATTTTGGCATTTCCCTCTGCCCAGTCTTCCTCCAGACTCTGGCACCTTGATTTCTGAATGACGTGCAAAATTTGCTTTCATCTGAAAAAAGTACTTTGGACCACTGAGCAACAGGCCAGTGCTGCTTCACTGTAGCCCAGGTCAGGCGCTTCTGCCGCTGTTTCTGGTTCAAAAGTGGCTTGACCTGGGGAATGCGGCACCTGTAGCCCATTTCCTGCACACGCCTGTACACGGTGGCTCTGGATGTTTTCACTCCGGACTCAGTCCACTGCTTCCGCAGGTCCCCCAAGGTCTGGAATCGGTCCTTCTCCACAATCTTCCTCAGGGTCCGGTCACCTCTTCTCGTTG
The DNA here is from genome assembly GCA_006937985.1 of Aphyosemion australe. Classification (NCBI taxonomy): domain Eukaryota; kingdom Metazoa; phylum Chordata; class Actinopteri; order Cyprinodontiformes; family Nothobranchiidae; genus Aphyosemion; species Aphyosemion australe. The sequence goes on along the minus strand of SSNS01000759.1, from coordinate 41,666 downwards.
TGCAGCGTTTTCTGCCACACTTTTTCCTTCCCACAGACTTCCCACTGAGGTGCCTTGATACAGCACTCTGGGAACAGCCTATTCGTTCAGAAATTTCTTTCTGTGTCTTACCCTCTTGCTTGAGGGTGTCAATGATGGCCTTCTGGACAGCAGTCAGGTCGGCAGTCTTACCCATGATTGGTTTTACCATACCATACCATACCATTTTATTTCTAAAGCACATTTAAAAACACAGCATGGCAGCTGACCAAAGTGCTGTACAAGTACAAAATTAAAAACACAGTAAATAAAAACAACAGGCGCAACAATAAAAAACACAACACAGTAAAACTAAAAGACATCAACAATGGGAAAAAGCCATGTCATAAAAGTATGTCTTTAAAGCTGATTTAAAATGAGAGAGTGAGGGAGCCTGCCTGACTGAGAGGGGGAGTGAATTCCAGAGAGTGGGGGCAGCAGACATAAAAGCCCGCTCACCCCGTGATTTATATCTCATTGGTGGGACACAAAGCAACAGACGGTCAGCTGACCTCAAAGCCCGGGTTGGCACGTAGGGTCTAATTAACTCAGAAAGATATGCTGGGGCAGAACTATTCAAAATCTTAAAAACAAAGGTCAGGATCTTGAATTTAATACGAAAAGTTACTGGTAACCAGTGCAGACGTTCCAAGACAGGAGTAATGTGAGTGCGTCTGTTAGTATTAGTTAAAAACCTGGCTGCAGCGTTCTGAACTACCTGCAGTCGATTCAAAGCTGAACCAGGGACACCAAAGAGAATAGAGTTGGCATAATCTAAGCGTGAAGTAATAAAAGCGTGACTCACAGATTCCAAGTGCGGCCGCTTCAAGATCGGTTTTAGACGAACTAAACGGCGCAGTTGGAAAAAACAAGACTTAACCACAGCATTAATCTGAGGAACCATCGAGAGACCTGAATCAAATTTGACCCCAAGACTAGTCACACACTGTTTGGGGCTGAAGGTGAGAACAGAAGGGACAGGAGAAGAGTGAGTATGACTATGGGGGTCCAGGAGAATAACTTCAGTCTTAAGCTTAAGCTTTTGAGTAATGAACCAGGCTGGGAGTTTTTAAAAGCCTCAGGAATCGTTTGCAGGTGTTTAGAGTTAATTAGTTGATTCAGATGATTAGGTTAATAGCTCCTTTAGAGAACCTTTTCATGATATGCTAATTTTTTGAGATAGGAATTTTGGGTTTTCATGAGCTGTATGCCAAAATCACCAACATTAAAACCAATAAACGGCTTGAACTACTTCAGTTGTGTGTAATGAATCTAAAATATATGAAAGTCTAATGTTTATCAGTACATTTCAGAAAATAATGAACTTTATCACAATATGATAATTTTTTGAGAAGGACCTGTATATACTGTATATATATGTATATGTATATATATATATATGTATATATAGGTATATATATATATATATATATATACCTACATATATATGTAGGTATATATATGTATATATGTATATATAGGTATATATATACCTATATATATATATATATATATATATATATATATATATATATATATATATATATATATATATATATATATATATATATATATATATATATATATATATATATATATATATATATATATTAGAGGTGCCTGAAAAAATCGATTCACATTCGACTCGTGATTCTTACTTATAAAGATTCAGAATCGATTCATAAAGGTTTGGAATCAATTCTGTCTGAAAGCCTTTATTTAAACTGCCGTATTTCTGAGCGTCCCTGAACGCATCATCGCTGGAGCACCTGCGCAGCTCGCTCTGTGTGCTCCTACGCTGCAATCTGCTGAAATACAACAGATTTACCTTTATTATTATCCTGTGTGCGTTCTATGAGTGAAGAAGTAAGTTCGTTATGTTTTATAATGTTTAAATGGTGTTATCCTGTTTAGTTTGACTGTTGTTTCATGCAGAGTGCGCCGTGCATAATTGATGCTTGTTAAGACTAATTAGTGCCTGTTAGTCTTCATTATGTTAAACTTTGTTGCCACACATACTTGAAAAGTATTTGACTGCATTACTTACAAAGCTACTATTAGGTAACTGTAAAGATTTGTTAAATTTTACAAGGTAAGCAAAAATAAATGTTGCCTTTTCATTAAAAGATTTCCTCTGTTTACAGTTTTAGAATCACTTTATTTTACCTTGTAAATTTGCATTTTCTTGAACAACCTGTTTTCTTTAAAGTAAAATAACAATTTCCCATAGCTTTTTCTAACTTGCAGAAGAAAGTAGTTAATCCTGGAACTGACACTGTTAATATTGATTGTGAATCGATTCTGAATCGAATCATGAGTTGTTGTAAGATTCACATCCCAAATATATATGTATATATATACATATATATGTATACATACATAAATATATATATATATATATATATATATATATATATATATATATATATATATATATATATATATATATTATATTGGTGTCTTAATGGCTGAAAATGGATAAAAAGCACTTACATTTTGATTTAATTATAGGTTTGAGATTCCATAAAAAAGCCAAATGCTTTACTTTTTTGAAGATAAATAGAATAAAGTACATTTCTCCCCATGTAATCACCAAAGTCCTAATGCTTACATCTTTACAGGTTTTTATTTATTGCTTGCGCTGCATCTTTATTAAATGTATTTAGGTGTAACTGTGACAACTGCTCTAACATGCCCAGAGGTTGAAATCAATACTGTAGAGAAATCCCCAAGATCGGCCTGCTTTGCTAACAAATCTAGTTAAATCTTACCTGCATTCTAAATAAATACCATGAGGTTAAAGCCAGAATGGAGGAAACATGAAGCCAAATGAAATGCATGCTGGATCATCTTGGATTTGAGGCTGTCCTGTGTTCAACTACAGAATAAATGTTTACAAAGCCCAGTTTGGACCAGTACAACTAAGAAGAATTGTACAATCAGTGAATGTTTTTATTATTTGTTTATATTAATTTACAAAGCAGTAATGTCACAGCAAACAAATAAATATAATAAATAGAAAGAATGAACAAAAATATTTGAATAATAGGCTTTGGACACTTTTGGTTTTAGTTGTTCCAGGCGTTGTGCACACAGGTGATTTGTGTCCTGGTGATGGTGGTATGTAGGTCTCAGAGTTCCTGTCATCCTGTGTTGTCCTCAGAATATGGCAGGAGTTTCCTGATGATGAGGGCCTCAAACCGGTCCTGGATTAAAGCAGGAGACGTAGGCAGAGACCTCTGTTGTCTGAATACTGAGACGAGAGGGTTGGTGGGGTGTTGATCTTTTCTACCTCATCTAGAAACGGAGATGGTTGAGGGAAAAGTTTTCCAAAGACCAGTTCCATGATGTCATCGACGTATGCTGAAATGATAAACAATAACTTTAATGACATATTTTGTTTACAAGCAGCTTTTGGAAAGTTGGTTCTGTTCTACTAATGTTTATAGTGACTTTTTTGTTGTTTTGGTTCATTTTGCTTATAAGTTCACTTTGCTGCAGTGATTTAACAATTTATAAAAAATGTTAATAAAATACTGCCACTACAATTATTCAAATGATTGGAATCAAAATAAGCATATTTGTCAGGCTCTGCCCTCCTGTCCTCCAGCTCCCTGCTCACCAGTATCTCGTCTCCCCTGCTTCAGTTCCTGTTAATTGGTCCCACCTGCCTCTCGTTCTCCTAATCACCCAGCTCCCCAGATCCTCTTGTATTTAAGCCCTGTCTGTTTTCTGTTCACTGCTTATGTTGTGTCTGTGTCAGCTACGTTCTTTCCGTTCATTAAAAACCCTGAGAACTCCTCCTAAGCCTACTCATTTCTGCTCACCTGCATTTGGATCCTCACCTCAACCAGGACGTGACAGAATGAACCAACCCAAGACAGGATCCAGAGGTCAGCAAATCATCCCCTGGGAGTGCCTGCTGCAATTCCTCACCCTGAGCTCTTGGCTGGCCTCCCCTCCACCTCCACAGCGGCGCCGCAGACATCCCTGCCACTGAACCTCCGCCTCAGCGATCCGGCCTGCCAGTCCCGGTCCGATGGAGGGTTTCTGTGGGAAGGAGCTGCAGGACCGGTCCAGATTCGAGGGCACCAGACTGGCGGTGTGTACCCCTGAGGCTGGTCCACGGCGCTGAGAGCAGATCCAGGCTCCACCGCCATCTTCCCCGCCACGTCTGGAACAGCGCTGCAGGCGCGGCACCGCCTCCCCCGGACGACCTTTCCAACTCGCAGATGGGACTGCGCAACCGGCCTGGTTTCTCCCCTCCAGCACCCTCCTCCTCATCACCGGAGACGGTGAGGGGATCCAGGCGACGGTGTCGGGCGTCCAGAGCTGTGCCGCCTATCCATGACGCCCTTGCTCTGCGACCCGTCATGGAGGCGCAGTCGTCTTCTGAGCTCCCGCAGCCAGGTCCAGCCCAGCCGGTTCCAGGCAGTTGGACCGGACCAGCAGAGGACCCAGCAGAGGTTGCTCGCCTGCGGGCTAAGATGGACAACTGGGACGTGACAATATTAAAGAACAGCACAGTTAGACTTATTAAATGTTGCAGCTGTTTTTATAGACTTAGCTGGTTTTTCTCCCTTCATCAACTTGGGGACAGACACATGCTGCTCAGATCAGGTGGTTGTTTACAGAAAAGAATGTAATTCAATCATTTCAACAGAATGTTGTCATTCCAAACAGTGACTAAACCAATAAAACATCAAATAAATCACTCTGATGCCATCAGATGGAGTGATTCAGGGGATGTGATGTTCTAATGATGGTGGCTTCATAGAGATCTGAGGTGTAGGGGTAAAGCCTGCCGCACACGAGAGCCAACAGCTGAGCTAACGGTCATTCGAGGCTGTTTGCTCAGCAGATTACTCGCTGTGTGCGCCTAATTTTCACTGAGTTTTCTGCCTCACGAGACGCTGAGGTGAAAATCAAACCGGTTTGATATTTTTCGCCACACGGGGGGCAGAAACTTGCTGTGTGCGCGCTACATGAGCTGTCGGCTGAGCTGAAAAATCTTCCAAGTGACCAATCACAGCCTGTTCTCCCCTCACATGATTCCAAGATGGCAGCCTCCTGTCTGCATGTCAGAAAAAAAAAAAATGAAACGGAGACGGAGCTGGATATGGAGGAAATCCTTCTACTTGTTTTGTTGATGAGGCGTCACTGCCACCGTCATAAACTCCTTGCCTGGTTCTTCTTTGCAGCCATGACTGTACCCATACTTTCCTAAATTTTAAACAACGGTGGCTGTTGCTGTTGGCTCTCATGTGCGGCAGGCGTGTCATCACTCACTTTGGTCTGACCAAAGTGAGTGACACGGAATCAGCACTTCCAAATACTCAATTGCAAGTGCTGATTCCAACATCTGAGCATTCTGTGGTTGTCTGTGTTCCTTTGAGGGGGGGAAAAGTCCAATTAGCTAGATGGATAGGTTTGCTTGCTAAAATATTTTATTGTACTGACATTTCAAAGCCTTGCAGTGCCAAAATTTCACTTACCTAAACATCAGACATCAGATTTTATGAACAGCTGTGTCCCAACTGAGCACATCTGGGCTTTAGTCTGACATCCTGTCAGTGAAAGATGCTCCAGCCTCCTGGATGTGGACTCTAAAAAAGCAAAGGTGCATTTTTACTTTTGTTATAATTATTTTACAGGTTATTTTAGCAGCTTTCTGACAGTCACGCGTGTTGGTTTAGCTGTGTCTGACTTGAACCGAGTTTTTATTTCTGCAGTGAGCCATGAAACCTCACCTCACTTCACCCAGAGATTGTTCTTTAAAACTCGTATTAAATCCACTGTGTTAACGCATTTTAACGACCTTATTTCGCGCTGTATTTTTGCATGACATTTGCAGCATGCTAGGTTTACTTCACTCTCACAGAGTAAAAGACACAGAGTCTGCTGGGCTACAAAGTATGAGCAGATATCTGGTATGATAAAAGGCGTTCATGAGAATTTGCAGATCACGTTTTTTTCCACAAAGATCAGCCAAATCCACATTTACTAAATAACTAGCACATAGCGCTAGCTTAAAGCAGGCCCCATGCTAATGCTAGCAAAACAGTGGCCAGTAGCCCAGGAATAAGATTCTGAAAAAAAGTAGCCGACATTTTAGAGTTATATGGTAAATGGTAAAACGTTGGTCTTTGTCCTGATTAGAGCAATTTGAGCATTTTAAATGGTAAATGGCCTGTATTTGTATAGCGCCTTCTTAGGGTTCTACAACCCCCCAAGGCGCTTCACAACACAATCAGTCATCCACCCATTCACACACACACATTCACATATATGTATATATATATATGGTGGGGATGAGCTACAATGTAGCTACAGCTGCCCTGGGGTGCACTGACAGAGGCGGGGCCTGCCGTACACTGGCGCCACTGGTCCCTCCGACCACCACCAGCAGGCAAGGCAATTTGAGCATTTTAAATGGTAAATTTAAATCTATATGAAGCTTACCGCTTGCTGCTGTGTCCGTTACTGCTATATTCAAAAGAAATGACCCCTCAAAGTCCTTCTCCAGACCGTGCTGGAGGAAGCATGCTGTCTGTCTGCTGCCCTGCACTGGGAAAGTACCCGTCTGCCGGCTGGCTCTGCCGGCTCTTAGCCTGGTCACGGCCGGTCCACGTCTCCTTCTGTGGTTTTTTTAGCAGTAGCCACCAGCCTGACATGAAAATACTGCCACAGCACTCGTCCTTAAAGGGAATAAAACTTAAAAATTTGTGTGGCTCTGAAAAACGAACATTTGGGACTCTCCACTCCTGACTTATTCATTCTCCAAGTTGGACTACAAAAATCTTAGCGAGAAGAAAATATGGCGGATTTACATTCCGTGTAGCCAGAGGTCCAAGACCATATTTGGAAGTTATCGTGACGACATACTCAAAAAACTTAATAGTCACATTTAAAAACTGAACCAGTGGACAAATATGACCAAAACTTTATAATTAAATACCTAAATAGCACCTATAGTGAATAATATGTCTTTTTGCACACTTAGACACTTAAAATGTGAAAAACACTGTATTAAGGGATAAAAAAGTGGGTTTTTCATGTTATGTCTCCTTTAAATTCAACGTTAAGAGCTGTTTTAGGTTCAAAGACGAGGACGGATTCTGCCACAGGAAAAAGTCTCTGTTGGAATGTATCCTTCCACCCATCAAGTCATCCTGTAATCTTTGACAGCAGAGAGTAAAGGAGAAACATGTTAATTCATAAGAGAATGCAATTTCTACTAGCAGATTCTGTTCAATAATTACCTTCATCTGATCCTAGATGACACAGACAGAATCCCATTTTTCTCCACAGCGTCCACATTCCCACAGTTAAAGATGACAGAACCAATCAGAACAGCCAGCAGCCGGAGCAGAAACCAGACATTACTACACTAGAGTGGCTTTAAAAACAATAAGTCCAATTGATATGTTCAGAGTGTAGTCAGTAGGATAACCTGCTGATTTCTGTTGTGATGAAACACGACTGAAATGTTCAGATCGATTACGGTTCCAACAGCTTCTATTTTGGTTAGAACGTTTGTCTCTACAGGACGTGTTTACACACAAGAAAGATGCATTTTTCAGATGACCTGTTAAAGCAATAAGAGTTGTGGTTAATAACGTTCCCAGGCTGAAATGTTGAAGGAGGGCAGGCTCAAGCCGGGCGTACACTGTGTGACTTTTAAGTCGTATTCTTGGTAGACCTAAAAATGTGCTAAAAATAGTCGTTTTTAATGCAACACATCAAGCCATTGTATCTGTTGTTGATGTCTGTTGTCCTTTAGGCTTGCCGTAGTTGTGGGCTTGACGTGCAGGGGTTTATGGGGGTTGGAGGAGGAAGAAGAATTAAAGGAAGTAACAGTGGGATCCATTTTTATTTAACAGAACTACAGCAATCATGCATTCTTGACAATTTGTGCCTCTGTTTGTGGAAAAAAAGAGTAAAAATAAAAGGAGGTGAAATGTGTGGACACAGAAATAGCTGGGCATACGTGGTGGTGCATGCGCTGTGTGAGTGTGAAACCCTCACAAGGGATGAGCAGAATCTCAAAAGTTTCTGATTTTCATGCAACCGCACGATTGCAATACACTAAACCTTTTTCAATTAATTGACAGTCCCACCAGGCCAAATCCAATGTGCCCTGAAAAAGCATCAATTATTGATCTCATCCTGACAAACCAACCACATAAATATACAACTCCTTCCATCTTTCCATCATTGTGTCATGTCTACGGTTAGAAACTTAAAAGTTCCAAAAACCAAGTCTCGTATTATCACCAAATGAGATCTGAAGCATTTTTCTGAACAAGGTTTTTTCCATGACCTGCACCTGTTTTACTGGAAGATAATTGCTCTCATTCCAGATGTTAAAAACGCAGAAAAAATATATTATTTCAGTTCCACCACTATTTTATAAAATGAATTTCAGTGAATAAAATTAATAGTTTTTTTCAATAACTCATCTTAGCAGTAGGATTTACATAGAAAGAGGAGCAAATTTAAGTTTTATGCACTCTGGGCAACTGACTCAAATGACTCGAAAACCCGATTCATTTTGGTGAGTGACTCATTCAAACTCGATTCAGTAAAAAGAATGGAGTTCACCATCACTACCATGGAGCTTTGAGGTTCATTACAAATCTTAAAACATTGACTCATCATTGTACTCTTGTGTTGGACGGTCTGCTTTGCTAGATAAGAAGTCTGCAGACGTGCCTATTTCAGCTCCCTACTCTTTGTGCTTTAATTCCTCTAAAAACCTGTTTCTTTATGTCACTGACTGCTGGATTCTGTGGATTTTGTTGGACCTTTATGATATGTTTCTGGGGATTTTTTGGATTTCTTGGACTTTTAGTTGGACTACAAATCTTTCGGATCCGACAGAGGCAGCTCAGCTACAGCGTAAGCTCTCTGCAACCTTGAAGCTATTTTGAATGTCTGTCCCTTCTGCCTCACAATGATACATCTATGCTTTTTAAAGCAAATAAAAGGATCCAGAACCTTAAAGAGGATATGCAGCGACTCTCTGCTGAACTACAAAAGAAAGAAATGCTGCTGGATAGATTTAGACTCCAGTCTGCTTGCAGGTCCTTCGGTTTTGGTTTCATTGATAACTTCAACCTATTTTGGGAGCATTTTTCCTTTTTCAGGTGAGATGGTGTACGCCCTAAACGACATGGCTCGAGGTTGCTAACCGCTAACATCAGGTATGCTGTGCAGTCCCATAGATATACATCTATTGGTGGATTCCTTTTCACAGACATGACGGTCCATATCCCAGCCATCTACACCTTCTTTGGCCATCGCTTGCACCACCACTCCAAACAACATTGCCCTCTATAATCCTCCCCCAATGCAACCATCATCTGTATGCCTTCCAAGGGTCACTGTCCCCACAATTTATCTTCTGCTGACAGACCCGAACGTTTTCCTATTCCAGTTAATTTATCAGCCTGCAAGGATATAAACTACTTTTATGGCCGGTGAACCCAGAACCGCACCAGATGTTTACGACTCATCCCTCTCCAACAGGTTAAGAAGACAAATGATCTCCAAGATTCAGTTCAGTGTGCTCTGTTAAATGCGCGTTCCATTTCAAACAAATCCTCTATTTTAAATGAGCTGTTCATCAACGAGGGCTTACTAAAGTCGTCAATGGCAGTGAATGAGTTAACAGTAAATGCTATGAACTAATTTTCATTTTAAGGAACAGCACTAGTTTTCATGACAAATGGACAAATTAGCAATTTAGCCTCTATTATTAGTCAGTTTTAAGATCCCCCAAGTTACCATAAATCGCAGAAAGTGACATAATAAAGCGAGTTTATCTGATCGCTTATTAAACCAACATCAAGCATGTATCAGCCCACTCACCGACCGAGTGATCGGGTCTAACGGGTCAAAACGTCCCACCGAGAGCTTCACATGCGTTAAGACCGCAAGAGCATCTTTAATGTTGTTTTAAATGGAAAAAAAAACATAAATCAAGTTTAAAGACTTAATTTGTTTTCCTTACAGGTTTCAAAATAACTACCAGGTGTATAAAATTACTAAATAAAGGGCAAGTGAGCCAGATTTCCAAAATAATGTGCGGTTTTGTAGTCACGTGACACATGACGCAAGCAGAGGAAAAGCTTTTCTTTAGGACGCGCTGGACATCGGTGATTAGTAGTAATTGCGGTGAAATCGATTCAACTAGCTTAACTATGGTAAATGTTTGCGTATTTGCAGGTTGTACAAACTCCTGTTTGTCTGGACATCGTGTCCATCGATTTCCACAACGGAAAAACCCAGCCTTTCGTGGTTGGGTGAAATTTGTCCAAGTAAGGAGACAGGATTTTGCCTGCAGCAGTGTATCGAGCAACTCCGTGATTTGTGGCTTTCATTTCCGTGAGGAAGATTATGTCGAGGGTGACATAACTCAACACAAGATGGGGTTCAGAAAAAAGGATCAAATCAGACTGAAATCCACTGCAGTACCATCGGTCCACAGAGAGCGCAACAAGGAGAGAGAACACGGTCTGGGATCAGCTGAGCCTGCAGCAACGTCGGCCCCATCCTGCCGCAGGAGAAACTCACGTGCTTCTCACAAGCTGGAAGTTGCCCGAGTAAGTGTTGTTTAAATTCAGAAGAGTGTTTAATGACCAAAAACCTTTTAGTGGTAGCAATGGATTTGCCTTTGCAGACGCTCCAAACAAATGGTCTGTTTCCGACACAATTTTTCTTCTTAGCTTAGCTTAGCTGTCTGCTTAGCTGAATATTGTTGAACGTCTCGATGGACAAAAAGGCTAGAAATACTGAGTTATACGCTCAAGCGCATTAAATATTAATGAAACAGGAATTCAACGAAATTCACTTGCAAAGCAAGACAATAAAATAGAACTAGGGGAAGAAAAAAAAAGACGTGCGCACAAGATGGCGTTTGTTTATGTTTTTTTTCGGTGAAAGTTAGTGTCCATGTAAACGGAGATTTGTGAAATCCGATCAGCAAAGATTATATTCGGATAGGGGACATTTGTCGCATGTTAACATAGCTGTCTCCTTCAAATGTTGTGTTTTTTCTAATTATTATTTTAAACGGGTGTTACACCAAATTCTGCACATTTTGTAACTCCAGGGGGCAGTGTTTAGTTCTGTTGCGTCTGTACACCCCCAATTGGCATAAAAGAAGAAGATGCTACGTTAAAACCGTAAGCTACGTAAACTGAAGTTGTGCTGCGCTGTCATTTATATAGCCACTGGGCGCGGTAGGCGGCCACACTCTGTGATAGCTGCTAGAAGTTACAGTAAGGTCACAGGATATGGTAGCAGCTATAACAAACTGTGGCCGTTTACGTAGCTTACGGTTTTAACGTAGCATCTTCTTCTTTTATGCCAATTCTGGGTGTACAGACGCAACAGAGCTCAACACTGCCCCCTACAGTCACAAAATGTGAAGTGTCGCTGAATTTGGTGTAACAGATATATTGTTGGAATATACTACTTGTATATATTTATTTTTTAATATGTATTTCATTTGTACTCTTATATATTCTCAATACTCACAGAAAGGCAATTAAATATTTTTATGCTTGTTTTTCAGATGATCAATATGATGCCAGAAATTGAAACAGAAGGAACTCCTGAAGCGGCTGGCCATCAGGTGACGTGACGGATGAATGCCTGTCTCATCAGAAACACTCATCTACCAGAGTGAACCGTGCAACTCAGTGTGGATACAGGCAGCTCATTTCCCATCGTTCCACAGGTACATTTTCACGTGCGTCACACAGAAGTATTATACAAATTGAACTACATTTTGACTTTCACTACAAAAAGTATTTTCCACTAAACTGTTAATTGACTCTCAAAGTAAGCTGTGATGACTAACTTAACACAGTCATTACTTAGAAATATTGTCTATTCTCAGCAACACACCAGGGACATGGGGACACAATATGAGGAGAGTGATGTGTTGTGGCACTCAACACCTTTATCATCACCCGTATCATCACCCGAGCCCATAGATGAGCAGGATGAGAGCTTCAGACCATTTGAGGACTCAGAACTCGTGTCTATTGATGATTCATTTCCTGTTGATGTATCTTTGGAGGACAACCTAGGATGGTGAGTTACTACTTGCTTGGTGCCATAAAAGAAAACAGTTGAAGTGTTATATGTTAACGATCCTTTTTCATTCTCAGCCAAAATGATGAGGCAAACAAATACATTGTTTGCCACGATGAGTTGATGCAGCTGTTCAGCACCTAGCTGCATTTGTGGAGAGCGAGCAGAGGCCACTATTACCAAGAAGTCTGGAACCTTTATCGAAATTCAGCAGGTTGTTCATATTAGTTATTTGTTCAACAGTATCTGTGTACTAACTCTATCTTCTAATGTACATTAACCGTTCCTGTCCTTTATGTGTTGTGCATTTATTCCAGAAATGTGATCTTTGTGGTCACAGAAGATCCTGATGAAATCAGCCCATGCTCCATAAAAACATGCCAGCCTGCAACCTTCTGCTTTCTGGGGCCATGCACTTCACAGGGTGTATGGTGTCTCAGACTTTACGGATGCTGTCGCTACTAGGTGTACAGACTATATCTACTGGAACTTATTTTAGGCATCTAAGGCTTTACACAATCCCATCAATCATTTTGGCTTGGGAGGAACAGCAGTCAGCTTTAATGCAACAGCTGAAGGAATCTGGTGGCGGTATGGTGGTGTCTGGTGACTGCAGATCTGACAGCCCTGGTCACTGTGCCAAATATGGTTCATACACACTCATAGAAGAAAGAATAACAAAGTCATTGACGTGCAGCTTGTGCAGGTATGCAGACCATTAAATATATCATCAGCACTTGTTGTCGATGTAACCTATTCTACAATTGTTTTTCACTCATTTTGTGTCATATGCACACCTTTTATTTGTTTTTAGAGCTCAGAGGTTCCAAACAGCAACTGGTGTGAGCTTGAGGGGCTGAAGCGCAGCATCAAGCTGTTCTCAGATAATGAGATGAGTGTTGATGTACTCATAACTGACCGCAATAGACAGGTTGCAAAGTGGGTAAGAGAACAGCTTCAACCACAGGGAACAAAGCACTTCTATGATGTCTGGCACTGTGGAAAAGGTAATATTTTAATTAGTTTTGTCATTACTTACATATGACACAGATGTTCCAAATTACTATTATCATGTTGTTGTGGCAGGCCACCAGGAGGCTCCACTCACACCCAGAAGAGAGGATGCAAACAGGATGTGATGTGTGAGTTGTATGTATATATCTTGCGTGTTGTTCTGTAGTACTGAGCAGTTGGAGTGATTAAATGATGTGATCAGACCTACTCACGTGTCGTCCCTGACTTCCTCCACATTGATGACCCTGTGAATGGACATGTCTGCTAACGATGAGCTAGCTGCCGCTGTTCCCCTGTGCCTGCCGCCGGCCATGCAGTTCTCTTCGGCCATTGCCGTTAAGCTCCTGGATTTGTGGCAACATGAACCTCTATCGTGGTTTGTTCACATCGAAGCGCAGGGGTTATAACCAGGTTCCGGTTTGCACAGAGGACATCCCTAAAACTGCTGTCATTACACCATTTGGCCTTTTTGAGTTCCTGCCAAGGCCCCAGGCCCCGGCTCATTTCCTGAAACATCCAGGAAGTGATAAAAAGTTGCAGTTCTCCCCTCATCCACTGGGGGTGGTCTCAGAAGTGAGCAAATCCTCATTGACCTCCATGTTAAAAATGCCAATTTCACAGCAGAAATAGAACGTCTTACAGCCTGGTACAACGAACCATTTTAGGTTTAATAGGTCCAGTTATCAGCCATGACAACTCTGAGGGGGGTGAATTTTTTTGTACCACATCCATTTAGATGTAATTAAAGCTTGAAATTGAGAATAATTAGGGGCGCGTCTTTTGAATATGCAGAAGTCTTTTGAATTGTCGGAAGAGCCGAGGAGCTAACTAGCCTTTTTGCTCCGGGGAAAAACCGGAAGGACACAGGGCCCTTCATCCCCGGCGTACTTTATAGTCACTGGGCGTTACATTAGCTGTGTTCTGCCAGTTCTTGTGCCGTGTGTGGTCATGTTGGAATGTTAATTTTGATATTGTTGGGCAGAAATGGCTTGTTGTGGCATTGTTTGCACTAACAGAGGGTCCAAGAACTCTCCGCTCCATTTTTATCGGTAAGTAAAGTTATATTTTTATATTTTCGACTACTCGCTCTGAAGCTAGTTTAGCTTAGCAAAGTAGCTAGTTAGCCATCGTTTAAACTTGGTATAAACATATACTCTTTACCGTGACATTATAAATTTATTAGGGTTTAATACGGTGCTTGTTGTAACGCTGTTTGTTGATCAGTTAAAAACTAGAGAGCGATTATTTTGTCTTTAATAAACACGGCTGCTCTGAGAGGGTCAGCCGAGTCCTCCTAATGCAGAGACCAGCTGCTGGACTGGCGGTGTCGTCTGGCGTCGCTATGGAGCAGACCTACTTTATGCTAGTCGCGTGAGAGCTCTGCTTTGGGTCTGGGATCCAGCGGGTCCTTCTGTGATAATAATTAGTTATGAAATCAAGGCTGGAGTAGAGCAGGGCACTGAAGAAAAGGGTAAGAAATATCTTTTTTGGTGCTAAAAAGTCTGTTATGAGCCGCAAAGCCCCGTTCCTCCCGCTGCTGCGGGTCATGTCAGGCCTCAGCTGCATCATTCACAAACTTTGTTTACAAAACACCTCAGAGTTTGTGAACTAATAAAATACCGGGAAAAAGTCTAAGTTTTGGCTGCATCTGGGCAAAGTAAACAGCAGCAGAGCTAATTGTAACACGTGTTCAGGTTTGTCACTAAACATGTAAATACCAGTAATCTCGTCGTTCATGGCATCTATTAATGAGCAGACCCGAGTCCACTTGGCAAACGTTTTATCATTTAATCAACAGCCACACCTGCTAGTAATAACTATTTTACATAGCAACAATATAATTAATCCTAGTCCAGATCATATTCTTACTAGTCCCAATTCAAACTAAATATATCAACAGCTATAATTTTACTAGCAGAAATACGTAGTGCCTAAAACCTAGGTGTTCATCAAGTATAATTATTATTTATTCTATTATATATTTTTGTGTGAAGTTTTCCTCTAGGTGATCCAGAGAGACTCGACCTTTGGCTAAGGACACAAAGCTGGACTCCAACTTCCAGCTCCCGCTTGTGCAGTGAG